>OZ023274.1:72086543-72354450 GCA_964007475.1 Hybos culiciformis
TCAAATTCTTATTATCGAATGAAAGATTAACTTTAAATAGAGAAATTTTGCTTTTTGGGTGTAATTTTCGAAACATATTTTTAAACCTTTTTTTGTTTTATTTAATTACAAACTATAGATGAATAATTTTTCTCAATAGAAGTACTTTATTTTAAGCGGGCAGGTCAAGTCATCCTTATAATAACAATTATTATTTTGGAGAAAGTAGAAAAAAATCAAACTGAAGTATTTTAAGGTTCCAAATATCATAGAAAAATTATAGTAACAAAAAATATAACAATTGAATATCATAATTTATGAAATGTGATCCAACTAACAGTTTTATTTTCAATTGAATAACTATTCAAAACTTAGATTATATTTACAGTGGATTTTGATGAAAAATTAGAAGAATTTTTCAAACTGTTGTTGCGCTGAAAACACCTATATGTAACTAAAGAGGGAAAAAAAATTATCTTAGATAGTTCGTTCCGAAATAAAAATGAGAATAAAAATGAATTAATATGCAAAAAAAATTCAAATTAAACCTAAAACCTAAAAAGTCTGTAAGAAAGAAAAAAATTTGTAAAAGAATATAAAAATAGTGTTCAATTTTGTATTTTTACGGTATTACCATTTACATATATTTGTCCTTTTACACTAGGCAATAAATAAATTACTAACCAACAAAATCAAAATTTTCGGATTATTACATTTTTCTTATGTTTTTTCAATTCAATTGTACAAAAATTTTCCGAAACTTAAATGACTAAGCAATAGATCAAAAGTCAATCGCCAAAAATTTAAAGTGGATTTAAAACAAAATAAAATATTGTTCTTAGTCACTTCTTCCTTCCAACGATTAAGTACTTCGGAATGGGAAAATTTAGTTTTTTTTTAGAATTTTTTTTAGTCTTCTAATATTTTAATCTGTAAAATTCTTAGTACATTATATAATGTTTTTAGTTTCAAAATTGTACTTAACAAAAAAATAAAAAAACCGATTCCTTTTATTTAAAAATAAAATATATATTCCCAATTTTAAAGAATTAAATAAGTAGGAATTAGAAGGAATGTTACGAATATTTTTCATAATATTCATATTTTATTTAAATGAACGATATTTAGATATTGGCAAATGAAAAATATGAATTAAACGTACGAAAAAAAAACTTAAACAAAAAAAAAAAAATAATAAAATATGAATTAAAAAAGAAAAACTAATTTAATCAAAAAGAAACAAAATTTTTTAAAGTTAAATAAATTAAATAGCAAGAACCTTCCATAATAAAAAAATGCACAACATGAGTATTTATTAGAATAATAATAATAATAATAATAATAATAACAACATAAAAATATTTTTTTTAAAAAGCCGTTGAACTGGCCTAAAAATATACATATATACTAATCATAATGACCACCAACAATAAAATTTCCTTTTCTATAAATTTGAATACATAATCTTGTACATATAGAGACGATCAAAACGGAAGTGAATAAGAAACAATAATAAATAAATAAATAAATAAAATATTTTATATATACATATATATGTACAACAATAACAATTAAAAAATATCATACAACTAAAAATACATAAGAGCATAAAAAAATATGCACAAATAAATTTCTGCAGCAATGCAAAATGCACTTATATTTACTGACCACTATACGTATATTACTTTATAACTATTATAACTTCAAAAAAATAATATAACCTCAAAGAAGGATAAATTTACTAATATCAGCAAAAGAAAATTTTATGTTTTTATTTTCATTTTCCCAAAAAATTCACACATATAAACATCTCTGTTAAAGCCACAAGAAGTTTTTCTTTTTAAACGTGTGTGCAAAAATTTGATACAGGCCTTTTAAAGTAAAAAATTCAAAATTGTTTTTTTAACTAGGAAATTTTCAATTTCGGTTAAATCTGTATGGTAAGAATTTTTATTTTACCAATGTATCCAATTTATAATAACGAGATAAATCTGAATAAATGTTCGCCGCCACTCAAAAACAAACAATTTGTTCCATTGAAAATCGTTTGCAGAATTCTGATCCTGATTGCAATTTATTATGCTTTTATCACTGTACTGTGAACTCTCGTTTCTTATTATTGTGCCAATAGTTTAATAACTATAGCGTAACGAATAATATCAAAAAATTTAATTTTCAGTTTATTAATTTTTAGTTAATTAAATACCAACTATACTGACGAACAAATTTCACACAGAAAATTATATTCACTTAGAAGAAAATTTTCCCGAAACATGGAAAATAATACTTTTGTGTGTATAAAAGCAATAGCAGTTATTCTTATTTTAAATAAAAAGAAAGAAAAAGTCTCCAATTAATTTGCATATTTTTACATAATATACATAAAATAAAAAAAAACTACTATTGGATCTCACAAAAATACACAAAAATTAAATTGAAAGAAATTTATCAGTACATTTAATATAACAGAAGTTGTTACATGAAGTACTAAAGAAAGACCTTTTTAAAATGAATTCAACTTTATATCTACACAGAATATAATATTTTGCACTAACTTATCTCAAAGTTCAGTGTTCATGTGTCAAATAAACAAATTGGATTTAAATAAATGATCGGAAATATCATTAAACCAACACATGTGAAATGTAAGTTTTAGAAATTATAATTTTTTAATGAAAATATTAGCATCCTATTTTTAGGGAATGAACGAAACGGGAATCAATCTGTTTACACATATTTAAAACAAAATAAATAATAATAAATTTTAAAAATTACATATTTTTATTTTAGATAAGATAATACATGACTAAATTTTTATTGATTGTGCAAAATAATAACATCATATTGAATAAGAAAAAGCCAATTTTTATTAATCACATAAATATAATATGAAAAAGTCACTATTTTATATACCATCAACATTACCTTTACAAAATTATGAATTCGATAAAATGGCTCCATCATCTGCAACAGCAAATCGTAGTTCTATCAACTACTATGACAATCAATATACCAGTTTATTTGGTGATCCAGTTCCACCACCTCAACAACAAAATGAATTCATTGAAAATCTTGATTCGCAATTGTACTCGAGATTACGACGAGGTTCGACATTCAATTCTACAATGGAAGATGACGATTTTCCAAAGCCTGATATTTATGTTGAGATTAAAGATGAAAGACCAAGCACAACATTTCGATCCCGATCAGGAACATCTAAACGTATATTTTCAGCTAAACCAATTGAAAATCTACAAAAACATAATTTACCAACGGTGTCAGGAAATAAAAGACTGTTAAGCCCACAAAATTTAGGTCCAGATATAAAAATTTTACCAGATAGCGGTACGGATAGTTCAGAAAATATTCAAAGTCCACATTTTTATTCTCCTAATAAACGTTTATCGGATATTGGTTCCTTAGACACAACTTATACAATAAAAACACAACCACATTTTTTAGATATAGTTAAAGATGAAGAGCCTAAAAGACTGTCTGATGATTATCAAAAAAATAGGTGAAAAATAATAATAGCAAACAGAATCGTATAATTTGCATTATTTGTTGAATATAAAGTTTATGATGAAAGACAGAATTGCTTTCATCATTAACTTTTTTTAATTGCTTTTGCATACATATTTTTCATTAAAACTTTCTTTTTTAATTTAAGTTCATAATATTTATTAATTATTATTTTTACTCTAAATTAAAAAAAAAATAGTTTTCAATTTTTTATTAAGCTTTATAATAATTTTATGTAACTAAACTAAAAATTAACAGTTTAATAAGAATCAAGCAACCTTCAAATATTAACTTCATTTTACTTTTAGATTATACGACTTAATATCGGAACCCACGCGTATATACCCTAAGGAGCCAACAAAATTTATCCGACAATTCTCGAATGAATCATATTCTAGTGGAGATTGGTTTAAACCAAGCCATGACTATCAAGAATTCACTAAAATACCTAAGCTTAGGCCGAGTTCTAAAAATGTTATGTCCATTAATAAACAGGAAATAAATAAAAGAGACTCTCCAGTTGCAACTTTAATTCATGATTCCAATGGTTCAAGTTCAGATATGGAAAGATTGCCCGAAGATAGGTCCTATGCGGAATTGAATATAATGGAACCACCATTAGTGAGACCGAAAACCCCGATACGTTATGCGGAGACGCCTTTAACAAATTATGTAAATGAAATACCACACAACAGATCGCAGAACCAAATTTTTGTTAACCAACCAGTAGCAATGCCAAGAAAGTTTTCAATGCAAGATTCCGTTGAAAGTGAACACAATCTTCCAAACAATTCAACTATAGCTTCTCCAATTAAACGTGAACCATCTCCAGCAATTTTGACTAATACTATATGCACAGGTGCTGAACATAGGTATGTTAATATCATGTCAAAAATGACTAAAAATTTAAAATATTGTTTCTTAGCTTATCTAATATTTCAATGATATTCCAAAAAAAATCAATATAATTATATTTTTAATTCTTTTAGGTTGAAAGCACCAAAACCAAATAAAAACAAATCTTTTACAATTATTGCTGAAAAATCTCCTGCTCAGTCTTCCAGTCCGCAGAGTCCCCAGCTCGCACAAAAGGATGGTTTAAGTGGACGACTCTCACCGTTCTTAGGCCATGGCTTTAAGGAACCACCAAAACCACCTCCCAGACAAAAACAGAGATCTTTAACTTCAACCAATCTCAAACTTCCTACAATAGCAAATAATTCTGATGATTCACCACGTCCTTCTGTACAATTTGACATGTCTTCCAATAAAAGAGTGACGAAAAACAAACAACCGAAAGGCATTCTACAGCATAAACAACCAGGAATGCCCTTTTCAAACATGCCACCGACGCAAATGGAAAACCATAAAAAGAATCGCAGCTTTGAAAATCTACCAAAAATTTCTGGAATTCCGGAACTAAAAACAAAATCCCATTCAAAAAGACTGATTAAAATTTCTTCAGATTCAACCGATAATAATAGAATTGCAAGTGCAAAACCTATAAAGTCCTTATACAATCCAAACCCAACTAGTCGAGAAAAAGGATTACTAAGAATAATAAGCAGTGCTGATAGTTCTCCGTCTCGAGCTCTTCTAAAATCAAATTGGGTCCCTAGGAGCTTAACCAATCTCACTCAAAATGATATGAACAGAAATCAACTATTGCAGAACGACCAAATCATTAGAAGGCATTCATCACTTTCACCACCTGGACGAGGCCGAAGAAAAAGTTCCACATCAACCGATAGAAGAAGTTCGAGTCAAACTGATCATAGAAATTCAGTATCATCCGGCAGAAGAAGTTCAAATTTAAGTTCAGTAACTACGTCAGATTTCAGTTATCGAAGGAGCTCAATTTCTCCTAATAGAAGAAAATCAATATCTCCTAATGTAGGCCTAAGAAATCGGCGAAAATCTATTTTTCACCCAAATACGTTACAGAAAAAAGTGAATAATAATTTTCGGATGGAACCAGACTATTTAAAAGTTAAAGATAAAACTCAAAGAAAAGTTGCAAAGCCTTCTACTTTATCACCTATTATAGGAACTCCTAATAAAGATGATCCCCTTAGTGCTGAAGAAATAGCAAGTAGTGCTAGATTTGTTTCCAACATAAATCGTAGTGACTCATTAACTCGAATTCCAGTTCGTAACGGTTCCAACGTGGCATCTAGGGCCAATTCTCGTGGTCCTTCTGCTGTCAATTCAAGGTCATCTTCACCACGTAAAGATTACACTCCAATGTCGAGACCTAATTCTAGGCTAGAGTCCCGATCACCATCAAGATCTACCAACCATTCTAGAATATCTAGACCTGCATCTAGAACAGATTCTAGACCAACATCTAGATTAGAATCCAAGCCAATATCTAGAAACTCTTCACGTGTAGGCAGGTATGAAAATGTATCTCGTTCCAATTCTCGTCAAAGTATCAGTCCACCAAAATCACGGACCAGTAGAAGAAAAAGTATTTCATCGAGTCGAAGTTCGAGTCCAAAAAAATTTAATAGAAATTCTACGAGTCCTTCGAAATCGAAAGCCAAATCACAAAGTAGAAGTAGAAGCCGTAGTAGAAGTAGAACAAAAAGTAAAACAAGAAAATCACCTGAAAAAAAAACTAAAATACCTTCTCGCAATACATCACCTAGAAAAGGACCGTCCGCCAATGCTAATACATCACCAAAAAAATCCAGTTTCCGGAAAACGACAACAACAAGTGCCAAAAAAACTCCCAGTAGAACCACTTACTCAAAAACGTCACTATCTAAATCTCCAACAAGAACGAAAACTTCAACCGTTCAAAAGGAACCAAGTAATTTATCACGATCTGGTTCCAATATGAAGAAAGAAGGCTTAAAACGTGAGACATCATCAATAAAAAAGAACGAAGGTTTGGTGAATCGCGAACTTTCTAATTTAAAACGTGAACAATCCAATCTAACTAAAAACTCTGGATTAAAAAAAGAAACTTCAAACGTAAAATCAGGACTGTTGAAAAAAGAGCCTTCAAGCACCAAAATTGAAGGAGTAGCAAAACTGAAACGAGAGCCTTCATTAATGAAAAAGCGAACTGACAGCAATTTAAGTAAGAAACTTGAGAAAAAAGAGAGTGGTAAAAGTAACAATCAAAAAAATGATGAAATGAACCAAGCAAATAAAGATTCTTCAAACAATGCTCCAACGGATAAAAAAGAGATAAAAGAAGATAATATAACAACCGATGCGATCGATTCTAATGGTAAACTTATACCACTAACCAAAGCAAATGTTGTTTCAATGACGACCGCAGCAATTACTGCTCAGCCAGTTCAAATTACTACGGCAGTAACAAATCAAGCACCTCTTAATAAAATTAATAGTGCCGGTGAACTAATTGATGTCAAACCTGAAGATATGGCATTACCTGTTTCTATAATAGAAAAATCACAAAAAACTTTGGAAAATATTCAGAAAACTGTAACAGAGGCTACAGATGAAATACACAAAACGATAAATGAAAATTTAACTGATTTAAAGGCATTAGAAACCGACATGAGTAAAATAGGGGATGCAACAACTATTGAAAAAACGGACGGTGTTAAGAATATTGTGGATAATTCAACGAGTAATTTAGAAAACCAAAAGTTATCGCAGCCCGTAGAAGCTTCAGTATCAGTATTGAAATCATCAGATCGTCTGCACCCAAAGTCCAGTGAGAAGAATGATGGTGTTAGTGCTGTTGGAACCAATAGTCAAAAACCTGGAGAGGACATGGCAGAAAGGGTTAGTGAACGTTCAATTTCTGTATTGCCAGATGTAGAATGTGATAGTGCAAATTTGCAGAAATCTACTCATCAAGGGACTGAAGTGGTTGACCCGGATATCAAGATAGTTGATGCCACATCAATGAAGCCCTTACCAACAAGCGATGCCACAGACATTCAAAACTCAATAGAGGGTCAAATAAAACAAGAAGGCATTACTAATCAGGGAGTCAATCAAGCGGTTAATGCAAATGTTCCTCAAAACAGCGGGTAAGTAAAATATAGTTGCTATAATTTTTATTTAAGTATAAAAAGGAACAATTATTAGCATATAATGGAAGTCATCTAATAGCACATTTTTAAATAGTTTATTGTGGGACACAACACAAACATTTTGATATTTTTCCGGATATCTAACCAAGTACCGAGTCAACTTACTGAATACAGAGAAATTTTCTTTAATAAACATTTTCTTGAACGTATAAATAAATTTTCTGATTTCTTCTAAAAAATCAACACATTTGATAGTGATGCTATCAAATTTAAGTGTAATTTGATACTTTCAATCAATAAAATTTTCATTCTGAAAAAAAAAACTTAATCACGTTTAAATTGTTTCCAATAAAATGAAATGCATGTATATAATACAAACAATTTTCACGTGTTTTTAATGTGCAATTATTTTCCATATAATAAGATTACAAACTTTGGGGGAAAACCCAAATTGAATAAAAATTTTCATTTGATTTATATATACTACATATATATACAATGTAAGTATGTTACAATAACCATTTTATATATAGATAAATAAAAATGTACATTATAGAGAGTTCCAATGTTTGTGGATTCCGTAATTTTCTTAAATTGTTATTTTTTATCTCAAACAAATTTTTATAGTGTATTTATCGTTATTGAGAGAAAAAGGTTTTTTTTTACAACGAAAGCTTTATGGCTATACTTTAATGTTTTGGCACAGAACTATAAATGCTTTTGTAACTCTTTTGCACATTATTAAATCATAAATTACTACATAATAATAATTTCGTACAATTATTGGAAACGTCAATTGCTAAAAAAAATTGTTTTGAAATGTTCAATAATATATTATTTTACAGAAAAAATAATTTTATTCTTTTAATTGAGTTATTTTAGAATTTTAGTTTAATTTTACAATATCTTAAACAGTAATTATAAATTCCCAAATAAAGAGAAAATACACAAAACTGATATCATCACTAGAATGGAAAAATTAAAAGTCCTTTACAAAATCCTTTTTCCAAAACACTGTTGTTGAAAAATTTACTGGGCAATTTTTTTTGAATAACAGACCATTGCGTGAATTTTCAATGGTAATTTTCCAATTCACATATAATAAAATAATTACAAATATTTTCTTTACCTGTATTTTTCTGTGTTGAAAAATTTTATTCAGCTAAGCTGAAAATAATTTTCCCATTTTCCATTTCATTTTTATGTTACAATTTTCCTTTCAAAGTAATTTAAATAAATACCATATTAGTCTTAGCCGGACAATAAAAGTGAAAACAACATTTACTATGTAATTATAAAGAAAATTAATTTTCCTAAACGGATGAAAAAGAAAAAATCAAAAGAATATAATAAAATTGGCTAATTATAAATTTATTGTGGTTTTTCATTTGGTCATTAAGAAAACTTTTAAAGTTTTTTTTTCAACCACAAATTAAAATCAAAAAAAAAAAATTTGTCTTAATGAAACAAAAATTCACGAAGAATTAAAGGAAAATATTCAGAACGTCATGATTCAAAAAAGTGGCAAATCATTAAAAAATGGACGAAAAAATTCAGTTGTTTTTAGCATTGATTTACCAAATAATTTTGGCAATTCAGAAAAACTACTTTACAGGTAATTTAATAAATACTTCTTACTTAATTTAATACTACGTTAATTTTCAAATTTTCGAATAATTTGTTAATAATTCAGATGAATACTTAAATTCAGAAAAAATCATGTGAAAGAATCTTTTTTGAGAGTTAATATTTCCGCTTTTAATAAACTAAATTGTCGTTAGACCAAGCTTGATTATAGCGAGTATAAATTAATCAATATTTAATATCTTTTACTCAACTATTTCAAATAATCTAGTTAGTAGTTACGTAGAATTTTTGATATAATGTGTAAATGAATAATTTGTGTTAAAAATATCAAAAAAATTTCCTTGCTTTTCGGAATTTTAAGCTGGTTTCAAAAGAAAGTGCTTCCATCTTCCATTATTTCCGTCTCAATTTTTAAAAAGTTTTTTTTTTTAATATCTTCTAAATCAAAACCATTTCTATTCGATACCCTTAAAGCAATTAGTTTCTGAACACCTTTTAAAAGAATGTTGAGTAACTGAGACATTTTTAATTAAAATAGATTTATAAATATTTTCTTCTAATCTTGATTTGAATATATGTAATTTTTTTAAATTTATGTTAAACTACTTAAGGTCTTAGTATATAATATTAGGATTTTGGTTCCACGTTGTAAGACAAATTTATTAAGATGATATTATTTCGACGAAATATGGGATTTTTAAGTTAAAACTATATTATGATAGAAAAAAGAAATGATATCTATATTGGGAAATAGGCAATAGGTAAAAAGGCAACTTATTTTTTATATTTCCCACAATTAATGAGAGTTTTGTCATTATGACAATATTTCCACTTAAATTTGTGCTATAATTGACATTTTCAAGTGGGAGTTTTGTCATCAGGACATTATGACTTCCTCCACGGGAGTTATGTCATTTCGGAGTTAATAAAATGAAGTATATAACATAGAGCCATAATATTCGTATTTGGAATATTTATTTGCCGATCATTAAATTCGAAAGTGGTTCACACACTTTATTTAATCTATCATAATTACAATGAAAGAATTTTCCAATATAAAATTATTGCTTTTACTATATGTATTCCTCAATGTCCAATGAAGAAAATTATTAGCCAAGGACTTTCACATAAAAAATATTATTATTCAAATTGTGAATATTATAAATAAATATAGATTTATAATATATAAACATATCTACAAAAATATTTTCCTTAAGTGTTTTTGAAGAACTATAACTGCCAAAATTATTCGCGTGCCTTAAAATACCAAAATTTCTTTACATTTTCGTTATAAATGGAAAATACTTAAGAACTATAGAATAATAATAATTATGAAAACATATATAAAAAAATATACATAACTTACTACATAACTTTTTTTAAATGAAAGAAAAAACAGTGTGAATTTGTAATACGGTATTGAGTTAACAATGATGAAAAATCTAAAATTAAAACTGATTTAATTACTTCATATTTTGTGAACAACACGGAAAATCCTTTCAAAATTATTTTCATTGTAATTGAAGTTTCCGTTTTAACATGATTTGGTCAAACGAGTTCAGTTTTGGAAGAGTTTTGTCCGAGCCCCTCTCTAAGCCCATCCGTAAGATTCATTTATTTCCTAAAAGAGAATAACTATTTATAATAGATATTTTTTTAGCGAATTTCAAGATATAGATACAGTTAATTTCATGGCGAAATTTGAATTATGTTTATTAGTCTTAATATGATAATAAATACAACTCCAACAATTATTCTAGAAGGCTTTTATATGTTTTCTTGTTCCTTATCAAATTTAAAAGTTGATATTTATCTACATTTTCATTATTTAATATTTGTATTTACATAAATTGATTTCTTAATTTATAATGATTTATTTTATTTATCAAGTCGAACGTTGTTTTTATTACTACTACGAATCCAATAATTAATTCATTACCCTAAAAACCAATACATTATTCAATTCATATCCTTTTAAAAAAAAGTTCAACCATAAGAATGTAATGTAACGTCTTTTATATTTTTTATAATTTTATATTTACAATAAAAGTTTTTTTGTTACAACAATTTATGTATTAAGTGGAAGATCGTTATCAATGAGACCTTTAACCTAATTTCTTTGTAATGTCTAAGGGTTGTAAAGAAAATTTATTTGGATGTTTGTTAAATTTAAGTAATTTTTCTATTTTCCAAGAAGTTGAATTGAAGTAAATGTTATCGATACAATACAATATTATTCATGTGAATATTATGTTTTTAAAGTTATTCAAGTTGTGTTCATTTTTGTTTCGAGAGTTTTTCAAAACAAGTTCAAAAAAATATCATCCGCTCACTACTGTTCGAAAAAACATAAAAAATAATTATTGTAAAGGCATAACTAAGAATAGTTATGTCAAAATTTTATGATTAAAAATTACGTTATTAGCAATAATTCTTTTATACCATATGTATATTAGTAGGAACTAATTTTTATTTATAAATGAATAAATTCTAAATATTTCTATGTAAAATCGTGGATTTGTATTATTTTCGTGCTCTGAACATCTTAATAATTTTAATTGAATACATATTTTTATGACAAAATGGCATTTTAAATATGATATACATACCTAATTAAGAATAATTTAAAATTATAATTTAGTTAACATGATGCACGTGTGTTTATATTCATTTAAATATATAAGAAAAATAATAATTCAATTTATACGAGTATATGTATCTACTTTATTATAGTGTATTTCAAAGATTGTTAATGAAAAAAGTTATTTTTCACACGCTATAGTGAAAAAAATATTTATACATTTAGCAATTAAGAATGCGGATTGGGGAATCCAAATTATTCCTACTTACTTACATAATGTTAACAAATGCAACTTCATTTGACCCAACTTCAGAATATCTCCTTAAACTTAATTTTTTGAATATAAAGTAAAATCATACGATGAAATTTATATATAAACATGTCTTTTTTAACTCACAACACTATGAGATTAAATGTAATAACATGATATAAATTTTCAATATATTTCGGTTGGTTCTATATTCGTTTCTAAGTAAAGAAAACATTTCGAGTCCATCTAACTGAAATACTACATATTAACTTTATTATACAACATTTTTCATAAACATAAATTTCATGTACATAATTTGAAAAGTTTTGAAAAGTGATAAAATATTTAAATCAGGTCATGCCATTAATCAATTTTAATTTACTTGAAATAAGAAAATAATAAATGTGTATATTATGTTATAGCTGTAAAATAATAATTTAGTTCAATAGGTGTGGATAGTTTTAATTTTTCTTCATTTATCGAAAATAATAATCAATAAAAAACAGTGCAATCAGCCAAACCTTTAATTTATTCATTTCCTTTTAAAATTAATATTTATTCACATGTACATATAAGATTCAAAATTTTAAATCAGAATAAAGTTCTTACTTAAAAAACATTAAACATTCTAATCCTTGAATTTTTTTTCTTCCTTAACGTATTCATTCATCTTCCTTAAAGTATTCATTCATCTTTCTTTTAGCGCCCATATTTAAAAAAGACGTAGAAATTAAAATATATTAGATTCAACATTTATTTCAAAATTCTGCTGTTCACCTTTCTATTATTTATATAACATGTACTAAGTGCATTAAAGATGTAATAACCAATTTATTTTATTTTATTTTTTAATTGGACTTGTATATTTAAAATGATTTTAATAAAAAACTCTGAGGCCATGAAAACGGAAATATAAATACGATGTTTAAGTATATAAAAGCAATATTAAGGATATTCAATCCTTGACAGCTAAGTTTTTGTTTACCTTAAAAAGACTGAAATTATCGAAAATGACCTTCATTGAAATAATTTAGTAATAAAATTAAATTCATTGAAAAAGTCTGAGTTGTTACAATTGCAAAAACTTTTTACATTACAATTTTCTTTCATAAAATATTCAATTTTTTTTTGTCAAGAAAATTCTACCAATTTTATCTTTATTGAACAATTTTTTTAAAATTTTCAAGTAGCTCAATAAAATATTTTTTTCTTAAGTTCTTGGATTGAACTAATAATATGTATATGTATGTTCATAAAAATGTCCAATTGTTGAAATTAATGCTCATAAAATAAACAATTTTTCAAAAGTGATTTAGAATGTATCGGGGAAATTTTATTCTTGATATTTTTTTGCTATAAATTGCCAACATTTGAATTGCAATTATGTGAAGAAATTTTTTTGTATTTAAACTGCAATTTTCCTATAGAATTAAGTAAAAAAAAATTGGTTTCCTATTTCGGATCTTCAATTTGCGAGATTACAATAAGAAAAAAATCGGTGTGATTTTTAGGAAAACTAAAAATTAGTTCGGTAACAATTTTTATTGAAACCTACCAACTTTTTCCGTAGTAAGGTTTACCCATTTTTCCGTATCAATTTACACAGACCGAGTGTTTGATAAAATTTTCAATATTATTGTTCTATTAGAACTAGGTTCGTAGTTTTTTATACAAGAGTTCTTTAAGTTTAAAAATTTTTGGTTCCTGTTCATTTTAAATTGATTTAAGTTTTATAATTTGCAGTATTACACATTTTTATAATAAATTAATTGTAATACGAATTCTACAAAGTAAGAAAGTTGTCAGCACATAATATAGGAGTCCAGTAACGAAAGTAATATCTACAATAATTACTAAATTATTTATTTACATGGAGATCGATTACCTTAATCAAAAAATTTAAAATTTCAATATTATTTCGAAAAACAACTTTTGATTTGATTTCATTACATCCTAGATTTTTTTTTTTTAGCCAATTAAAGAAAAAATTAAATGTTCTTTTATCAAAAAGAACAACAAAAGTTTTTTATTTTATTTTTGGTATATTTATTCTACTTTTTCAACTCGAAATAATGTTTTCAGCATTAATTTTTTTTAGCGCGCTAACAAAAAACCTTGCAATATTCATCAAACAAAAAAAAAAGTTTTTATTATACATGCTAGTTTAATACTGTTTTTTTAAAGGACGAAAAGTGGTCACCTACAGTATAGTTTATATTACTATATAAATATAAAACTTATTCATCGTGGGTTCATTATAAATATTGTAAATATACTGCATAAATATAAGAATCATATATACTTAATGCAATTTGCATGTAAATTTATTGTTTATAAAATTTTTCACAGGAAACTCAAAAACGATTCATGCCAATACATTCCTTGAAAAATTTAGTTTTTTTTT
This sequence comes from Hybos culiciformis, assembly GCA_964007475.1. Lineage (NCBI taxonomy): Eukaryota > Metazoa > Arthropoda > Insecta > Diptera > Hybotidae > Hybos > Hybos culiciformis. The sequence continues at coordinate 72,100,886 of OZ023274.1, forward strand.
TAGTAGTCATAACAAAAACAAAAGAAACTTTTTTTTTTATATGAAAAAAAAAAGTTATACTTTACAAAACCATAGCTAGTCCTTGAAAGGTTCTGGCAATTCTTAAATTTTCATTGAGCTTTGTCATTTTATTACTATACTAGTTCTTGAAGGGTTTTGGCGATTCTTTAATTTGATGGAGGTTTATCATTTTATTTCACCAATTCATTTCTGTCTTAAGCTTTAGTCCACCTCGCAAATGTATCTAATAGGTAAAAAAGTATTAATAATGCATTTACAAACACGTTAAGAATATTTTTTACAAATAATAAAATTTCTATTTCAACTTTTTATAGCGCAATCATAAATAATTTTCTTAATAAACTTTCATTGAATTTTCGAAAAGTTTAGTTAAATCTTCTTCAGTCTGTGATTTTGGTGCTAATTTCGTTATTCTTTCCTAAATATTGAAGAAAATTAGGAAAGAAAAATAAAAAAATTGGACAATATTCTTTACCTGAGGTAATGTTCCTTGAACTAAAGCAGGGATATCGCTTGAATCAAATCCGAATTCTCTAAGACCATTTTCTATTTTTAATCTTTGCATATATTTTCGTATTACATCCGATAAAATTTTGCCTGCATCGTCTTTTTTTGCCTGAGGCCAAAAAAGAATAAAATTAAATAGAATCATAATGCTTCATACTGGTAATCGTAAATTAAGTAAAATTTTAAAATCTATAATTTTTTTGATAAAGTCTACTTCAACAATTTCAACGCAATTATTTCTCTTTTAAAATAATACCTAAAGACTTACACGGGTTATGTCAGCCCCTAAAATTTCAGCCGCTACTAAATGTCTATCGGGACATGCATTTGATGTGAACTCGAATACAGCAGGTGCAGTTATTACCACAGAAAGGCCATGGGGAATAATAGGATGTTCTTCTGGGTAGTCTATTGGGCGAAATTTTTTTACATTACCAGATATAGGATATGATAGTCCATGACATAAATGTACACCAGCATTACCAAAGCCAATACCAGCCATAGTAGATGCTAAATGCATTTTGGATCGAGCTTCTAAATTATCCGGTTGTTCGACAGCAGAAAAGAAATATTTTTCTATTGTTTCCAATGCAAACTTTGCCCAAATATCTGATATGGGATTACTGCCTTGATAAGGTGGACGTAAATTTGGGTTTAATGGCGCTAATCCTCGCTCTGTGTACGGTATCGCAGTAAAACTTTCAAGTGCATGACAAAAAACATCAAAACCCGAATATGCTGTTACTTTTTCGGGTAAAGTCAATGTATGTATAGGATCAATTAAACCTATTCAAACGAATATTAAAAATTGTCTTCAAAGTAGTGTAGTGGTTAGTTACCAAGTTGAGGCTTCAAATATTTGCTAGAAATCCCAGTTTTAGCGTGCATTTTTTCATAATCGAATATTATCACGCCAGTTGTTTCTGACCCTGTACCTGAAGTTGTGGGTATCGCTATCATTGGCTTTAATTTATTTCTTATCTAAAAATAATATAATGATTTATGGAAATTTGAAAACAAATTATTTTACTTCTTTGCCCTGTCCGATTGGTGCATTGACATAATCAAGAAATTCTGCTGTAGGATTACTAGCATATAAATTAGCAGCCTTACATGTATCAATAGCTGATCCACCACCAATACCAACAAACGCATCGAATTTTTGTGCTCTAGCAAATTTCGCTGTGGTCCATAAACTTAAAAAAAGAATAACTTATTGTAAAAACAATCCATACATATAGATTGCGTATTCAAAGATTGCGTTTTTCATCTTCTTGAAAAGGGATATTTACAAACAATATCTGCGAAAGAAAAACTATCTTTATATAAGTTATTCTTTTAACTAACCTGCTATCTGTTGGCTCAATTCGAGTATCATCAAATACTTGATATTGAATATTATTTCTTACTACCGAATCAATAATTTTCTTCACACTTTCTAATTTAATAACATTTTTATCCGTTACAATGCAAACATTTTTTACACCTAAGTTAGAAAGATCCGAACCTAGTTCTTGAGATACTCCAGGCCCAAAACGGACTGTAGATGATGACATCTGAAAAAATATTATCATTAAGTTTCTTACGAATTGTGTGAACTAAAAAAACATTATCAATTTTCGAACTCTTAATGAGTATTTTTCATGTTTATCGCCAGTGATTAACTCGGATTGATTCAACTTTGTGCATCATTCCTCTCTCGATGAATGATATTTGTATTTACATAAGTTCACTGGCGACAAACGTAAAAAGTGAACCGTGTAAATTAGGCATAAGAGATAATGAATGCCAAAGAACTTTTGTAAACATAATACCACAAAAAAAAACAACAAATACTTTATATATTAAATATTGATAAAAAAAACTTGATCACGGTATAAATAAAATACTTGATTCTGTAAAAAAAAAAAACGAATTTTGTAGGCACCTCAAATGCATATTCCATTCTCTTATTTTGTGATACAAATCCATAAGAATGAGCAGGACAATTGCACCTAAAATAAATTAATTATTCATAAATTTCTTCCAAAAAAATTATTAGATATTTTTAATTTACGAAGAATTAATTACAGCAGACATTAAATTTAAAATTTTCTTTTTCTGCATAATTTTTTTTATATTTTTTTTGAAATTTTAGAGTAGAAAAATGTTCACACAATATTATCAACAAATAAATTACAACTGACTCAAATATTTTTTATATAAATAAATTCTCTTTCTCACCAATAAATTAAATTGAAAACGTACATTGGCTAAACAATAATTTAACATTTATATATTTGGATTAAAAATGTCACATGAGTATATTTGAAGCAAGTTCAGTGAACCTGGACGCTGTAATAAAAATTAATCATTTAATTATTTATATTATCTATTCCATTCCACTAATACAATTTAAAAGAAAATTTGGAAAATTGTTTATTGTATAAAAATATTAGTATAACACAAATTTGTATAGTATGTGAATTAAGTATATTAATGTATTTTCTTTGGGAAACATTAATTGAGTCGTGTGTTTTAAAGAGTAAAATCAGAATATTTCATTCAATTAATTATATAATGGTTAAGATTTTTCTTAACTACCAAATCGATTTCCAAAATTAAGAAAGAGTCGTAAATATTTTCTTCTACACAAAATTATAATATAAACTAGAAATATCACTGTCTTTCAAATCATTAAGTCACAAACATTATATGAATGTGTAAATAAAATTTATATTATTTTTAAAATATTCTTCAATTAGTTGTATATATTGCCTATACTTACAGAAACGGTTTATAAATTTTTTTTCGAATACATAATGTCACAATAACATAAAACTGCTACATAAGTTCTATATAATTTTTTAACAAAATAACAATACAGGATAAAAAGTTGAAAATTTTAAATAAAGATCTAACTTAATTTAATATTAAAAATAACATTGTTTTTTATTAAATTCGTTAAACCTTTGAATCTTCATCTCAAATTAATTATAACACAAACGAATTATTTTTAATTTTATTCTTTTATGCAAGAGTTTCCGAAATCACCGTGTACAAACTAAGCTTTTACTCGCAATTTGTAATAAAAATCCAAAACTTTTCTCCCAATTATAACATAAACGATTTTTTTTTAATTTTTTCTTCTTTTATCCAAGAGTTCCGAAGCCATCATGTACAAAAAAAGCTTTTACTCGCTATCTGTAATAAAAATCCAACACTTTTCTCATGTGTTAAGATTATGTAAATTGTATATTATATATTATTATTATGTATGTATATATGCGAAGTTATAAACTTTTTTTCATCTAACCCTAAGTAGCATGCGAAAACTTGTGAGTTACTATAAAAGAGATACAAAAATATAGGGTTAAATTTAATTAAAAAGCCAAATGCTAATAAGTAGGACTAACTGATAATATATAATAAGATTAACCATTCTCAAAGTTTGACATTTACAGCTCGTAGTTCAAACATCATTCAGCCAGAGAATATTATCTTTTATTAAAATTTTATGTCATTTTAGTGGGATCAGTCAGGAAAATTTAAACGATGATTTAGAACAAGCGGGTTGTTGTGGTCGTTCAAAATGCTGTAAATGTTGTTCCCGTTTCTGTATGCCTTGCAGACGATCCAAATGCTGTCGCAAAAAACAACAAGAAGTGGAACAGGCAATAATACAAGAAGTCGACGAAACAATTAAAAAAGAAAGTTGTTGGAATAGAATGAAATGTTCGAGATGTTGTAAATCAAAGTCAAAAGGTAGTGCTAAAACCTCAGCTGGTAGGATGGAAACAATTACCGAAGAATATGAAAATAATTCAATGTCAGGTTCAAAACAAAGTAAATGTTCTATGTGCTTGAATAAGTTTTTTTGTTGTCGAGCTACAAATAAAGTTGAATCAAGCAACTACGGACAAGATGAGGCTAAAAAATGTTGCTTTTGCATTCCCTGCAGGAGGAAGCGTCAAACTGAAAGTAACATAGAACCGGCTTGGCAGGCTCCAGAGGCTACAACAGCAGAACGTAGAGAAAGTATTTTAAGTGCACCAACTTTGCCTCCTGAAAGGTTAGATATAAGAGGTTGTTTTGGTTTTTATAAAGTTCATACTCGATTTGAATTACGAAAGCTTAAAATTCGATTGTAAAATAAAATTTTCAGACTTTTGCTAAAATTTTACAATACTTGACTACTAGAACTGAGTAATACCTGACTTGTTTTTATGCATATAAAAATGGTATTATTCGTGAAAATCAAAACAAAAATGTTGAATGTTTTTTTTAATTTTAGCCGATGTACAAGAATCATAAATAAGTTAAAATTTTGGAAAAAGAAGGAGCCTAGTAGACGAGCCAGTCAAAGTAGTCGTAAACAAAGTCTTGCACCAACAAACCCTCCTGAGGTAAGAAAACATATGTGAAAAACTTAACATTATCAAGATGTCTAAATGTCTAATCAATCAAAGTTGATAAAAAAAATATGTTTCTACATATAGTTTAATTTTAATTAATAGTGCATTTGAAAACTATAAACACTACGTTTCTCTTTTTTTGTTCAACATTTTTATATTATTCCTAAATTTTATATTTTAAGTAAAGTTTTCTTTTTAACATTCTAGGACACCCGACCAAAATTACACAATGATTTAGTTGAATATAATTCAAAAATGAAAGGCGCAATACCTGTTCTTCCTATATGTTTGGCATATTTTTGCACGGCATGCAATATCATATGTCCTGGATTGGGTAAAATACATTGAATAACCAATAAAATATACATAATGTACAAATTTTATGTTCACTTTAAATTTTTGTTTTAGGAACAATTTTATCAGGGATTTTTTGTCTTTGCGTTGGAATACCTAGATTTTCGCAATATGACAGTGCTAAAGCCCGCTTTGGGTCATTTTTTATTAATTGTATTGTTGGTATTGCACAATTTTTTTGTGTTTTGTTCTGTTTTGTAGGTTGGGGTTGGTCAGTTTGGTGGGGTAGCATTATGATGAAGACAGCGAGTAAGATTTAAATAGATAAATTTAAATCGTAACACTAAATTTTTAACATTTTTTTATATTTTTCAGGAAAACTGCAGAAAATAAGAAAAGTTGAAAGACTTGAATTAGAAGAAGAGCAAAGACAAGCACAAATAGCAGCTGAAGCAGCTGCTGCAGCAAAAGCATCAGAAAAAGACGTTGAGGCTGGTAAAGGTTAAGATCTTTATTAGTTTTGGAGTCAAATCTGATCAACCTCATCAATTAACTGTCAAATTGGATTAGTTTCCAAGAAAGAAAACTCCTAAAATTTATAATTTGTTTCATACAGGTTGTTGCAAAACTTCTTGAAATATGTCGACATATTCTTCGAATATCAATAAATATTTGACTACCTAATTAAGAACTCGGCACGGCACGTACTTAATTCGAAAACTTCAGAAAATGTTAAAAAGACTATTAAAAGCAGTTTTCAACGAATACGCATAATATTGGTTTACTTACTAGATTTTGAAAATAAAATTTTCTTTGAAATCTGGATGTGTTAGAATTCAATTTTGACGTATAGCATTCATTATTTATTTGTATACCAAATTTTAGCTTGAAGGCTATTTTTTACTCTCGAAACAAAAGTGTGTAATCGAAAAACTCATAATTGGTTATCCATAAAATATTCTTCCACATAAGTTTTTGTATATAAAATATAAAATAATAAATTATTGAAATAAAAAAAAAATTTATATTATAAATAAAACATTTTTAAGAATATAATGTACGTATATGATACGAAACATTATTACGTAATTTTGTTTAATTTTAATAGTAGAACCAAATTTACTAAAAATAAAATATAAATTGTCTCGTTTTTGTAAAAAATAAATTATTGTTATATTTATTTATTTGAAAATGAATTAAAAAAAAATAATAATTTGCCTTTAACTATTTTAAATTTTCAGAGACTATCAGTTTCATAAAATGTTTTCATCAGTTTTGAAATTTCTATCTTATCTGTAACTTAAATAATTTTAATAATAAAATTTTAAAAACGCCACAATATAAGAAATATTCCTTATCAACATATCTTTTTGAGAAAAGAACTAAATTGAAAAAAATATCGAAAATAGTAAATTATTTACTAATATTTCATTTAACATCCTATAGATTTCGCTTTAAAGTCATAATATTACAACAGATCACACCCTTGGTATAAATCGTATTAAGAGGTTGATAATCGCATGCGCATAACACATTAAACTTCATTTAGGCAAATAAAATAATTAATTATATTTTTTTTAATTCATTATTTCACTGCACTCCTTCATTAATTACAAAAAATAAAATGAAAAATTCTTTTGTTTTTATACTTATGATTTTTATTTTTCCAACTTAATTCTTGCGGCAAATATATTAAATTATTATTTTTTTTATTATAGTTATATCCAATAAAAAATAAATACAAATAATTTAATTGTACAATAAAAGTTATACCGTACAAGCAAAAAATGTACACTGCTTCTAATTTACAACCTAGACAAACCTAATCTCAAACTAAGTTTTTATGATTTATTTCTAAATAAGTTTATTGTATAAAATACAAATTTTAATTATCAAAAAACTAAAATTAATGATTATTGTAATATAATTTATAAATTAAAAATTTTTTTCATGGTTACATTTTAAAAAAAATTTAAAGCTCTTTAAAGTAAATAAATTTAAGATGTATATTTGGTTACAAATTCACAACATTGCTTCAAATAATTCCTTAACACGTTTAATAAGATCAGTAGCGCAAATTTGTAAAATACGTTTATTAAGTAGCCAAATTAAATTACAAATATTCCAATTTCAAATGTGTTGTAAGTTGCGTATTCAACATTTGTCTTTTAAACAAAAGAATACTAAATAAATCCCACATCTACAGTTCTGAAGTAAAGTTTTTCTAGGATAATTACTTTTCAAAATATATGTGTAGAAGATTCATTCATTTTCATTTAATGAAAAAAAAATATTTATTGCAATATTTCATATCATTTTCTTTAAAAAAAAAATTTTAACCAAGCAATTTTAGTTCTTAGAAATTTGTCAAATATTTACATAATAATCTTAGGACATATTATAGAATAATTTACTAAAATACCTAAATGTACGTATTTAAAAAAGTTATTAAGATTGATTACAAAAATTTAGTGAAGTTAATGTTAACACGACAAAAAATATAATACTTATATTTGTTTCAACTGATTATGTCCTAAGTAGTACTTATATATTAATTAAACCCAAAAAAAAATCTTGAATTTATTTTAGTCAGTGCTTAAATTTCATAAAGTCGAAAAATTACAGACTGAATTGCAAAAAAAATATAAGTAGGTATATAAAAAAATCAATAAAAAAAAATCGAACGCTTCTAGCTATTTTTTTTTAAATTTGTTAATAAACCATTTGAGTTTGACTCAAATATGAAAATAAAATTTGACTGATATAAGAACTTTCGTAATGCTTACTTACATCTTTCTACAGAGAAATATTGCACATTAATTTAAATTTAAACTTAAACTAATTTTGTATTCTTAACTATTTAAATTAAATTTATAAATTTAAAGGCATCACACAATATTTCGTTCAATATTTTTTTTTAAAAAGCCATAAAAATGATCATACAAAATGATTGACACAGAGTTTGAACAAATTTTAATCAAAAATAAATCTTCATGTTTTAATAATCTAAAATTCAATATACGTCAATGTTTTTAAAATCTTCAAATTAAATAATATTTACTTAACGGAATTTACGTACGATATATTATTACATTTCACTCTGACAGTATTATTTTATTATCATTGATTGATACAATGCATTCAAATTGGACGAATTTTTTTTTGATTTTCATTAAAGAATAATGATATTTCAAAATGCCTATCAAAAAATACTTAGCTTTGTCAACATTAGCTAGAACATTCTTTAGCCAACATAAAAAATAAATCAAGACCATTTTTATAGCTCTAAGTTTAGATTTAAAAATCTCAAGACACGAAGTTATCTTTGAATTAATTGTTAGGAAATGATAGTACCATGATTTTCTTTATAAATATTTCAACGTAATTGGATGAAAAAAATACTCAAAACGGAAAAAGAAATCAATTGATGATATTATCAGTTCATAATAATTTGAATATAATTTCGCTCCCTGAGAGTAAATTAAGTTTTGATCTTTCCTTTGATAATATAACAAGCAAAATTTATTGAATAATACATTTATCTTTTGAGCTAATATCAACATTTTCCAACTCGCGTTCTATTTCATCATCATCCTCAATTCTAAAAAAAAAAATTTTTTAAATTATACAAATTACATAGATAAATTGACTTTATTAATTAACATACGCTTTTTCTTGACTGTGTAAATGTTGGACCAATTGATCACGTTTATTAACAACAACAACTAATTCTTCAAGCAATAATTCTTCACGTTTACGTTGAGACTCTGATTTTCGCCAATCCTCAACTGACAAAGCTGCTCGAAGTTCTTGGTTCAATAAATCAAATTTTCGTTCCAAATCATTTTCTTGTTCTCTGTAAGAAAAAAAACAATAATGATTATGTAACTACGAATTTAAGTGTGTTGAGTACAAGGTGTAATAAAACTTACAAAATATTTAATTGCATTTGTCTCCTTAGTAAAGCATTTTTTTTATTTACCAAAGTAAACCATTGAGATAATAATTGCTCTTCAGTTTCTTCATCTTCTGAAAATAAGGTAGATATTTTTTATTGAAAATTATATAAATTATTTCTGTGCGAATTAACGAAGCAATGCATTACATTTTTTTTTTAATTTTTATTATTTATTAAATTTGTGAATTTATTTTTTGTTACGGCATCTACGTTCTTTGAAAAGTAAGTTTTTGTTACGAAACACATGCGCAAGTAATTTATTTATTCTTGGTAGTAATAATGTTTACGCAAGGATAAGTTATTGGTTTGATTTTTACTATTATTATTTTTATCAATATTGAGCGTTAAAGCTTGCTTAGCCTCTAAGTTAGAGATGAAGACATAAGCATCATTTTATATTAAAAATAATAAGTGATTTCAATTTTAGCCAAGTTCTAAAAATAATGTTTTAGTTTTTTAATAGGCTATATTAAATGGAATATTTTTCATGGGCGTTTTTTTAATATTAAAAACGGAAATTTTGTCGTATGACAAAATAAAGTTCATCACACAAAAATGGTGCATCTATCACTAATCTAAATTCCTAAAAAAAATTTAAAATACATAAAGATTTATTCTCTTATTCTTCTAACTTAAACAAAAATCAGTCATTTTATTCTGTTGATTCTTGATTAGTCAAAATTGCGTTATAATATATTTTTTAATTACTTTTTACGTAATGGTAGACAAATATCACAACTAGTAGAAATAATCAATCACAGTTGAGGAATTTATTCTTTCTTAAAAATCATCCGAAAATTTTATTAAAGTTCCTTCGAAATATTAATTCGATAGTTTAATTATTATTTTTTTCAAATGAAATGGTTAAGTTAATCAAAATGAAATTTTTAGAAATAAATTCTACTCTTTGGATGATAACTTTCATATTTAAATAAGAAAAAAATTATGTATATTGTTACCTTATAACCTGGAGTAGACTTTTTTCAAAACGCGCAGGTATATAAAAATGCGTTCAATATTTTTGTGCTTACTATAACAACGTTGTAACTTAAGCGTTTTCAGTAAAATAAAGCAAGCGGTTATTATTATTTTTTTTTTCGATATTTTGGTAATAAAAAAAAATTTATGTATTTCTGATGAAAATAATGTAAAGCATAAAAATATGCATTTTTATTTTAAGAATACAAATTATGAAAGGAATACTTAGTAAGCTATTATATTAATTACAAATATTGTATAGAAATAAACCAGAATTGATAATCTTGTTAAAGCTTTTCTCGAAAATATAGTACAAAAAAAAAAATCTTTATGGGAAATTAAAATACATAAATTTATTTTTCATTACTTGAAATATCATTGCTTTTAAATTGCAAACTTTTGAAGAAAAAAAAAAGAATACAAAAAGAAATTCAAAATCCTTAAAACTTTTTACTGACCGACACCGCATCTTGATCTCGATCTTGATCTAGATCTTCGTCTATTTACTAAATGTAATTTATTTTTATTATCAGTACCACTACTATTATCCTCAATACCAAAATATTTTAAATTATTATCATCAAAATCACAATAAGATGAATCAGAGTCTTCGTCACTATTATCACTATTATTGGTATTATTTGATTTAATTTTAATGCAATTTGATGAACCGCCACCACTACGACTACCACTAAGACTTGAGCGTAATAATCTTAGAAAATAATTTGAATAATTATTACTTGTATTTCCGCCATTTCCGCCCATAACAGCACGTAATTTTTTCTCCAGACTACTCGCTTTCTCATCAATTGCTTCTTGTTCTCTTTCCAGTGCTTCTAATTCACTTTCAATGTAAGATAATTTATCTCTCTAAAAATAAAACAAATAATTGAATTTCATAATTTTTTTTTAACCATCAAATCATTAAAGAAATATTTTATATAATAAGCTCAAACTACTACAATGAAATAAATAAAATGAAATAAACCCTGTTCTTCATTAATTAATCTGAATAATCCACAAGAGCTTACGACTTTCATTTTAATTGCTGTTTAAAGTGTTTAAACTATTTGTTAGAACGAAATAATTTTATATGTAGGCTACATATTATGAATATACAAAAATGTTTAGGAGAAAATTAAAATTTCAAAAGAAAGCTTAACGAGAAAAAAGATTTGTTATAAGAAACTTTCCGTAGATCTCCAGTATTTTAAATAATAATATTACTTCCTTAAAAACATACCCTTTTTTCATTTTTTGGTGAAATTCTATCCAAAATAGAACTAAATGATTGTAACGGACTATTACCATTATTAAATTTATGACTAGGACTTAATTTTGTACTATCCTCTATTGATAAGATAGTTGTTTTATTATTTAATTGTTGTGAATCACGAAGTGGTGGTGTAACATTACGCTTAATTGGTGATATCTGTGGTGATGATGATGTTGTAGTTATTTTGGTTGGACTGTTCTGTGCACCTTTATTATTAAACAGAAAACCTTCATTATGATGAATGGGTGATATTGTGCGTTCTGGTGATAATGTTATACGCTGATTAACAGAAGTTTTTATTGGTGATGTTGGACTATCTAAACTATTAGATTTTAAACGAGTTTCAGCTATTAATCGTCTAGCATGTTCTCGTAAACGTTGTTGTCTCTCCTCCTATTAAAATATTTAAAATTTATATATTTTGCCCATGTTCAAATTTAAATGACCTAACTTAATAAGTTTATTATTCTACAATACTATATGTATACTTTCAAATTGATAAGCAAACCAAAATATAATATTTTTTAATAATAATATTAATTCGTGCAAGAATATTTGAAATTTTAGCTAAAATTAATGAAATTTGCTTCACGTACAAATAAGTGGATTTTCGAATTTGATTAACCTCTACTCCAAACATTTGTTTGTTCTTCTTTATTTTAAGGTTCTTCTTAATTAAACCAAAACATTTTCAGTGGTGGATAACAAACAATATATGTATATAGCAATTAAAGTACTTATGCAGAAAAAAAATCTTTTTCCTCAAATCGACAAAGAAAAAATTTACATATATTTGGATATTTATTTATATATTCAACTATTTTGTCGATTTTTTTTATATAAATATTTTACAATAATGAAACAAATGCGTTTTTTTTTTATCTAGCTTATTTTGAATTCCATTTAGGATGAATTGATATTACTTACGTCCATATCATTTTTACAATTTTCTTGCTGAGTACTTTTTAATTTTTCCATCATTGCCTTTGCTTTTTCACTCATCTCTCTGTGCCTTGTGATTAATTGCTATATTTACCGTAATATAAAAATTCAGCCAAAAAAATTTTATCAAAACGCATAAAACGAAAAAAATTTAAATTAAAAATTAAAAGCGTAAAAACAAAATCTATGGAAAGAATAATGAGTTCATGAGTTTTTGATTAATATTCATTTATTTGATTTATAAACTTAAGTTTTTATTAAAATTTGTCGTCTAGTTTAATATACTTAATGTTGAAACGAATAAATAGCTAATTTAAAAATCGCTGAACAATTTTGGAAATTAAAAATTATCAAATAATTTAAAAATACGAAAAATTAATTATAAATATAGTATCTGCATATTATTAATATCAGTGATGAAAAGTTTCAACAATTTTTAATTATGTAAATAGTAAATAAGATAGGTTTCACTATTCTTATAAATATTATCTTAATTTTTGACTTGAGCCATTATTGTTCCTTTTTTGAGAAATTAATTATAATAATGTCTTCATTGACGAACAAAAATTAATTTTGCAATATAGATTCTTCAAGCGATACTATATTTTCAAGTGCCCGATTTAGTAAAAATGACCTTCTCTAATAAAAAATAAATTTTATTATCGAAATCGAAAAGAAAACAAAACAAAATATTTATAAATATACATAAAAAATTTGAAAATTTTAAAAACGAGAAAATTTTGATAAAATTAAAAATCTACTTCAATTATAATATGAATCTATGAATATAACTATATGCATGAAATGTCAAAATTTCTACGAATTTTAATTAAAAAAAATTTAGGAATGAAGTTACTACAAAAGTTTGAAACAATAACACTACAAAGATTATTAATTATTTATACTCTATTTTGAAACAAGTAACGGAAAACTTGAACACGAACTAAAAATTCATAAAGTTTTTTTTTCAGCTTACATTGGTTTTAGCCGGATCTAATGTTGGCTGAGGTGAAGAAGGATCTTTAACACAATCACCAAATTTATGTTCATCCTCTTCATCACTACCAAATGGATCAACAAGTTCCCGTCTAGTCATTAGCATTGGTTTTTCTTTAATTTCCATTTGATTATTATTAGCTTGGTTATTAATTACACCAGAATTGCGTGAATTTTGTTGTTGTAAGGCATTTATATTATTTTTTTCTTTTGTTGGTGATAAAACTTTTACAAGCAGATTCTTCGAACCAGATAGAATTAAATTTTTTACATCTTTCTTCGATGTAGGAGAATATTGATCACAATTTTCTTCGTTACCATCAATTTTCTGTAAATGTGCTTTTAGATGAGTTAAATTTAAAACATTTTGAGATGATAAATTATCTGTCTTATAATTTCCAATAACATAACTAGACTCGTCTGAAGTTTGCCCTAAAAAGATAAAATTATTGTTATTAAAATTGACTACGAACTTTATTTTAAAATTTTTTTTTTTAATAATAAATGTTATGTATCTATTATGAAAATAAATGGATATTTACCTATTTGTTCTAATTGTAATTGTTTCCCAGTAAAATGTGCTCTTAACTGATGTAAATATGTCATAACAGCTAATTTATCCGGGACGGCTAATAAACTCATATCACGCGGTTCTATAACTCGAGGTATACCAAGGCTTTCGGCAACATCGAAGGCCATTCGACAATTACCAACAACATCGTGTTGTGTTAATTTTGTCATATCCCTGCAAAAATTATTAATTTCGAAAATAATTATCTACTCTTTTTCCAATTTCCTTTTTTCCTGCCTTTTTCACTCCTTTTTGAACGAAAACAAAAAAAAAATATTCCAGCTTCTTGACTTATTCGACATTTTACAAATAAAACAAAGCCTTATTTGCTTTTTGTTGAAAAGGGAGTGACAAAGCCTTATAAAAGGAGTCCAAACTAGAGAATATATATTTATTCAATATTCAATACATAAATTATTTTATTTTTTCTGGCTAACAAATAGTCATCTGCTAAAAGTTGGTTTATCATTTTGCGGGGATTTTTTTTTAACTCCAGAGTTTTACCATTAAAATATTTAAAATATTTAAAAATCTTTGAAATTTTTTTTTAAATAATATAGATTGTTCAACCTTTTCAACAAAGTTATTTTTTAATTTAATTTGAATACAACGAAACTTACATTAATGTAGGCTCAAAATGATGAATAATAGCGCAGAATGCCATTCCATTCCGCCAACTAGTTGTTAAGTTTGTAACCTTTATATTTGGGTAATCTTTGGTAACTTCTTTACACCATTCTAATAAATCTTGACCTGGTGTTCTATCCTTTAAACTTATCTTATCCACCATAATATTTTTATCATTTAAATTTGTTGTCAAATCATAACTTTTCTTCAAATTTAATGGAATTAGTTCAGAACGTTTAGTATCACGATTTTCCATTGATTGATCTAGATTTTCTAAATTGTCATTGGAAATAATATTTATTTGAATATTAGATTTATTATCTTTTTCTTCTTCAACAATTATTTCAATTTTTTCGTCATTTAATTTTTGATCCAAAAGTTCTGTGTTTTCGATAAATTTCTTCGTTTTAATCATATCCGTGGGTGTTTTAATTAATTCGACCTTCGTTACTTTATCTATTGATGATTTAATCTCTTTAATATTATCATTTTTAACTATTTTATTTTTCATTTCATCCCTGTAAATATTTTCAGTTTTCTTATTAATCATATCATTGATATTAGTCAAGCGTTGAGTTTTATTATTGACAATGTCATTATTAATTAATTTTTCTTTATCATTAATTTTTGGTTCTACTTTTTTGAACATATCAAATGTTTTCCTTTCTATATTTGAATTGGCAATAATACGATCAACATCATCTTTTGATTTTTGATTCACTGGCGTCAACTGTTGCTGGTTCTGATAATTGTTATCAGCTGTCAAATTAGGAACTTTATTATTCGATAGATGAGTTTCAGGTGAATTACAATTTGGTTTATCTAGTTCCAGTTCAAAATCTAAATGATTGTGCTCTGCCAACGGTGTTGGATCTTCTGATAAAGATGGCACTTTAGAATGACACAAAATAAATTAATTTACTAGTTATTTATATTAGTTATTTATTAGTATATATTCATCAAGAAAAAATTTATTCTCTATATTCTAATTAAGGTTCAAAATTTAAAAAAATATATAATATATTTAATACAAATGTATTTATATTAATGTATTAATATAAAATATATTAATATTAATTTTCTTAAAACTTACCGCTCATCGGTGTTGCTAAATCTACTCCACCATTTAAGCTAGATGTTAACTGTTCTAATTGTTGAGTAAAATCTAATACATGCTCTGATATATCTCCAGAATCTTCTAAATCTGGTATACCTTCGAGATCATCTAATGGGGCTACATCACAATTGTTATTAACAGACATCATAGATATGACACTTTGCATATCTTCGTCTCTAAAATTAGAAAAAAGGAAATTCAACACAATTACGTTAAACTTATATTTTTTTTATTGAGTAAAAATCTTACGTTGCTTTCCCTTCTCTTAAAAATACACAACTTATAGTTAGTTCTAAATCTGCTGATGTTATTTTACGAGAAACTGGCTTTAAGCTTAACGTAAAACTTTGCTGAGTTGATTCAATGCTAGCATATTTTCGCATATTTATGCTGGCTGATGCCAATATTCGCTTTTTACCCAAATGTGATATCTGTAAATAAAGTATAAGATTTATAATTAAGAAGAAAATTATTTCAGAAACTATGATTAAAAATAAAAAAAATGTCACGTTATGCATTTTTGGAAGACTTTTCAGAAACTTATACAATAGGTAAATACTTTTTTAGAAAAATATCTTGTATTTCATGTTTGAATATAAAAGTATTTGGAGAAATAGGGAATTTCGAAAGAGAAAATTGGAGCTGTATAATCAAATGTAATTTTATTACAAAAATAATTTATTTTTTTAAATTTAATTCTTAAATTACATATCTTAAGCATTATTATGATTGTATTATACCTACATGTAAATAAATTTTTTTTAAGAAAAATAATTCTTATTTTGATTTTTTAAATCTAGGCAAAAGTGTTAACTTTATTTTTGTTTTAGACGACAGATTATATACTTTAACATCTACATCAGCAGTTCCCAAACTTTTTCTCTATTGTACCATCAATATACTTTTCTTGAATATACGTACCACTGTATAGAAATAACAGAAATTTTTTTTTATTTACATTGAAAAAAAATATGGAGAAAATACAGTATTATGTTGTACATATTGGTTAATGTGAAGGATGAATTGTTTGTTGTCCATTAAATATGTAACATAAGGTTCAATTATAGTTAATTTTAAACGTAAACTGGGTTCAAGGTTTAAACGAAACGTGTTCTGTATTTGTTTTTAATATTTAACATTACCGAAAATCCGACTTCACATAAATATGATGAAACAAATGGCATCAAAAATTTCAAAGCTTTATCGGAAATTGCTTCATATTAAAATCGTCGTTGGAACCAAAAATCACTTAAATTTTGCGGTTTAAATTCAAGTTTTAAATCAACATCACAAGATGAAAGTGCGAATTTTTAGAAAGTTTTATTTAAAAAATCCAGAAGAAAATATTGTACCACTGGCTTAAGCGTAATGTACCACTAGTGGTACGCGTACCACACTTTGGGAACCGTTGATCTACATGAAGTTTTTCCAACAAAGGAAATTCAAAAATATATATATATTAATTATTAAAAATTTTAATGTATTAGGCATTATGATTAATGCATTATTTATTAAGTATGTATGTTGTTTCATTACTTTAAATTTTAATCTGTAATAAAGAATTAAATAGGCAACAAAAATAAAAATAATTATGTTCTAAAAATAAAAACTGCCACAAAAAAATCGTCGGATTTGTTGTCTTAAATATTCTTCGTTATATATAATTCGAAATTCATTTTCTTAATTCTAAATTAATTTTCAAAATAAAAATCTAAAAATTCAAAATTTCACACTAATATTAATTGAGAAGTTGTGAACGAAAAAAACGTAATCTATGTACTATCAATGAATATTTTAAGTTTGTACAATAAGCTAAAAAAAATTATTTTATTTTCATAGTCAACAACATAATCATATTCGTATTGTTAAATTTTAAAAAGAATTTCTAGATATTACTTTGAATATTATTAAATTTATGTAAATAAATTGATAATTCTATTCAATTGAAATGTTATTATACATTAAAAGTGAAAAAATAAATTTTAAAAATCTAAGTTCAACACAATATGGTAGGTTTCAATACAGAATATAATCTTACAATAAAGTTTATTACTAAGCCTTCACAACAATTCCGGATATTTTTAAGACTAAATC
This sequence comes from Hybos culiciformis, assembly GCA_964007475.1. Classification (NCBI taxonomy): domain Eukaryota; kingdom Metazoa; phylum Arthropoda; class Insecta; order Diptera; family Hybotidae; genus Hybos; species Hybos culiciformis. The sequence goes on from OZ023274.1 coordinate 72,118,661, forward strand.
CTTTCTCTTTAATCTAAAATCAATAATTTAACATTATTATAATATTTTCAAAATAATTTCAATTACTTAATTGTTATATATTTTTAACAATCACAAAAAAAAACTGTATCTCCGCATAATGAAATTCTGAATGCGCATTCACACGTGCTCAGAATAAATTTATTGAATTGCAGAAATTCTAAATGAATAAACTCTAATTGACATATTTGTGTTAATGGTACTACTTATATCTGAACAATAAAAAATTGAGAAAATTAAGAATAATGTGAATACATAAAAAACATAATATGTACTACCTATACATAATGTCTGTACAAAAACCATATAGACAGTTTTTGTTTTAAAACAATAAAAGATAATTGTTGCGGTAATATACCATTATATTAAAATTTCTAAATAGTCCTGTGACACAGTTTTCAAACAGCGAAAAAATAATATCGATTAACAAAAATTGATATAGAAAGACATAGGTGTACTTATGTATTATAAATATGTATGTTTTACTTTTGGTACTTTTGGTTGGTATTAGTAGTACTATAGATAATAATAATACCATACTCATAGTTCAAATTTAGCTTATAGTACATAGAAAGCTATACTATACTCATATATATACAAATAACAATAAAAATGTCATGTCCTTTCCAATATCAGAATTCACTTTTTGTAAATATTCAGAAAGTAAAAAAAAATTTAAAACAAAATTTTCCTTTTCCCCCTTCTCAGAATTTAATTATAATGCTGGCAGTTAATTATAAGTAGAAGACTATCAAATTATTATTTCAAAAATTAATTGTGTCAAGGGGTCATTCAAGATATTAATGTTTCAAAACAGAATTATCTTAAAATTGAGATTTTGTTACGAAATATTTCATCGTTTGTCCATAACATTAAATTATTCTCACTTTTTAATCTATGCAAAACTTTAATATAGTCATACTTATGTATATTATGTTTTAAAACCAATAATAATCTGGTACAAAATTTCGTCTCACATTAAGAAAAAAAAAATATCCTAACAAAAATAATCGTGAAAAATAAAGGTGTGAAAATTATTACTTGTAAAAATAATTACATATTTTAAAAATAAAAAATCAGAAAAAAAAAAATAATTTTGAGAATTTCAATACAATATTATTTTTTGCTGTTATTTATTTCGTAAAAACAAAACACATCCATTCTTCACAAACTTACATCTTCTATCACAAATGTCCAATCTTTATCTTCTAGTTCATGTGTTCGTGGATCCTTAAATAATGTTACTGATATTGCATGATTATCTGGTACCGGCCAAGATATATGTCCAATTAATGGATTCATCATATCTGGTTCCCATGCCAAGGGTGTTGTTGAAACCCGTCTGGATCTTCGGGTCCAAACTACTGATAAATTTGTTGGTCTCCTGGAAAATTACAAAAAAAAAACACCGTTATTATTTTTTAACTTTTTAAAGCACAATAAAGAAAGGCGAACTTTGCAGCCCAATTATTGTGACAATATTTTGTTTTTTCTATGAATAATATATATTGGCCTTAACTATATTTCAAAAGCATTTTGATGATGGTCAATTTATTCTCTGTCTAACATCTGTTGTAAAGTTAATTTTTTATTTAATTTGTGAGTGAGACAAACAAATTTATGAAAATCAAAAACGGAGTTCAAATATTTTTTTTTTTTTTCGAGCAAAATTTAGTCTATTTTTACGAAACACTTGAAATTTTAATTTCATTTTAGTATGTTTTATTTATTTAAAATTTTCTGCGTAAATAAAAATCTTTTTTTTGAATTGGCGCTTAAAAATTTTTACGTTTGACATGGATATTTTCTATCTGAAACTTTTCCATCAAGTAATTTTATGCTTTTTAAGATATAATATACAATGAGCTCATCAAGATGATATGTTAATTAGTACATATTATAAAAATGAAATAATTAATTCTATACACCTAATTAAAAATTAAAATGTTGTCATTAATAAGAAGTTCGTACTTAAAAATCTACAACTGTGCACTGTGCCGTATTAAAGCAAGAAAGGCTTAATTATATTTCGATAGTTTGAAGAAATAAGATAGTTTTAAGAAATAAGATATCCAAACTTCATTTTGTAATTTTGATTTGTCTATGCATAATTAAATAGTCAGAAATTTATACATATATATATAGAGAGAGAGACACAATTTTTTGTACCAAGTATTTTGTAAATTTGTATTTTTTGTAGCATTTTTATAAGAATTTTGTAACCGAATACTTTAGACTTTAGACACTTCGGCTCTTCTTCCTTCATAAGACAGTAAACATTTTCTAAGAAGTCAATATTAAATAAGTTATGTGTAGGTAACGTTTTAAGCACGCAAATTCTTTAATTATATTTTAAAGAGAAGATTTTTTTTTTGCTTTTCGTTTTTCAGAAAATTATGAAATTTAAATTTTTTTTTCTTGAACTGCATTTTGCTTAAACATAAAAAAAAGTTAGTTAATAACTTTGAAGTTATAAAAAAAAAATTGAGAAAAAATATTTTCAGAAAAAGTTCACCAATATGCAAAAAAAAAAAAAACTAAAATTATTTTGTTTACAAAATAAAAATGATTAAATTTTTTTTATATTTTTATTTCTTTGTATATAAACAAAAAGTTGTCGCGGTTTTTTTTGTTTTTTTTTTTGGTCTAATAAATTAAAAATATTTGAAATACTTATTTATTATATATATGCATATATTATTTTATATAAAAATGTACATAGTTTGATACGCTTGTTTGTTTGTACAGCTTTTTCGCCAATATTAAAAAGCAAATTTATTGCAGTTTTTTATTGAAAAGTTGAGATTATTTATAATTAATGAGGTTCAAAAAACCTTTTATCTGCATTTCTATAGTCTAATATGAAAAACAGAAGTCAACTCCCTAATGATTAATATAAATAATTTATAATTTTTTTTCATCAACTAATTCAAGTTTAACATTTATTTCAATAATTTTTTAAATAACTAAAATTACATAAAATTTATAAAATATTGTAATACAATCAAATGGATGATGTTCTGGTAAAAAAAAATTTACAACATGTACAATATAGATCGTTATATAAATTATGTTTGTATATGAACATTAAATTTTTAGCAAAAAAAAACAGTAATGTTTATAGGTATATCTTTCAGTTTTTTTTTTTTTTTAATTAAATAAAATACAAATCAACCAAGCATTTCAAAAGCATAATTATTTAAGGAACCTTCACCGTGACATTCAAATGTGCATGCATATTCAATATACTTCGATACAAAATTAAAATTTGAAATAAACGAAAATTTGAATCATATAAAATTAAAAATCGAATTATTTTTGTACATAGAATTTTTTTTTTGAAATAAAATGGTCAAATTGCATTACACCGTCCATTACAGTGTACTACTGGACTTGTCTAATATCTTCTATGTATATTTTAAATAATTAATATAATCACAGGCGATGAACTGTAACACTCTATCAATACTCGAATTGCCTGAACAACAAAACATATTTTTTGAAAAAACAAAAAAACATTTAAAAAAATTTTTTCATTTTTCAAACCTATAATTTCTTTTAACAAGTACATAAAACCACAAAACTCATTCATTATTATCAAAAAATTATGTTGGTACTGACTGGTATTTATTTATTTTTTCTTTTTGGAGGATACAATAAGCCAGGATTTTTTTTTCGTAAAGTAAAATCTATCAGAATGCGCTGTCCTCAAAAAACGATTTTTTTTTTATGTCAATTGATTAGAGAAACACACACATTTATGAAGAAAAAAATATTGTCATATTTTTAAAGAAAATTCATGTTAAATAAACATTGAATAAATAGGTAGCTAAAAACAAAAAATAACAATAAAATTTTTTGTATGAACACCATTTCATGGAATTTCTCTTTTATAACTTCCGTCCGTTTTAATTAAGAAACTTTTGAGGAACTTATTTAATATAACCCTTATCAATGTCATCTCTGTATAACCAAAAATATAAAATAAGGCTGCATACAATATTTGTGACAAATAGCCACATAAATATAATACAATCCTATTATTTTATATATTTTTAAATCAAAACTTAATTCGCTTTTTTATTGTATTAAAAAGCTGTCTTCTATAAAAATTGAACTTTGAAAAGACGTAAATATTTTTTTCATGTTTTGAAAAAAAAATAAATAAATGTTTGCATAACACATCTCTTATAATATAAAATACTTATACATATGATGATGATGATGTTCTTGTCTGTCTATTATATTTTCAATTAATTTTTTAGCGTTATCGCTCTAAGAAATTCATACAATATTATACAATGTTTGTATATAGGGAATATTCACATTCAATTTGAATTAAAATCTTATTTGCAATGAAAATTATTTTTGTTTGTTATTTGCTTTTAATTTTTTTTTTTTGTTTTTTTTTTTTTTATTTTTTAGCATAAATAAAAATTGAATGATACAAAGTCTAGTATTTTATTGCATAAAAAAAATGCAATTAAAAATTTTTTGTTATTATTTGGAGCAGAATAAGTTTTTCTGTTGTTTAATGCAAAAATAAAAACAATTTCCGATCTGAATTGAATCAATTTCATATTATTTTGTTTTATATAAATGCTTTTTAATTTAATTTAAATTATATGAAATGGGTTGGATATGTATTGTAAAGGTACTACCCCAACTCGAACACTGTATATATAATTGAAGATTCAAATAAATTATAAATTTTCATTTGATGAAATTTTTCAGCTTTTTAATTTAAAAATCAAGAGCTGAAAACAAACATTTGAAGTCAACAAAGAAGAAATTTTTATTTATTTTTTTTTTTTGGGGTGAAGATATTTCTTTATTTTTGCTACTTTTCCCTTTTATTTTTCGAAAATTAAAAATAAACAGAAAATGTCAAGTTTAAAAAAAAAAGGATTCCACAAACGAAACGCAAAAAACAGATAATTGACATACCTTGTCTTTCCACTCTTCATTAATTCAGATATTTTTATGCCGATTAAAAATTCGCAATAAATTAATTTTGTTTTCCCTATATTTTGACATAGATAAAAAAAAGTTCAATGGAAGCTTTTAATAAAATTTGAAATAAAATTGCTTTTAATTATATGTTCATTTAAAAAACAACATAAAATTTTAGATTTCTAACTTAAACTTTATAAAAAAAACAACATAAAATTTTGGATTTCTAACTTAAACTGTTCAAAAAAAAAAAAAAAAAAACAAATAGATAACTTATCTAGACTGAATTTATTTAACTTTAAAATGTTAGTTAACAAATTAGAAGAAAAAATTAGTATATTATGTATGCAATTGCACTTATATACTCACTCCTATGTTAGATAAGATAAAAAAAGCATTAATTGTTAGACATATTATTTGATAGATAAAATTATGAGTTAGAAAAAAATAAATGGTATAAAGTTTATTTAAAATTTATTTAAAATTTATGTAATGAATGTTGTCCTAAAAATCAGACAAAAACTGAAAGTTATATAAATCCAATCAAGTTGTACTAAGTATTATTTATTGCTATATTTTATACAAGATATGAAAATGAAATAAAAAACTTTTACGGGCATATCTTTTTTTTTTTTAGAGTGTAACTAAACTACATCAAGTTTCTATTTATATATTGATTTAGGAAAGAAAAACAATATTTAAAATTAAATACATACTGTAAGTATTTTCGATCTTATCATAAAATTCGATCGATATAAATGTGCCTACTTATTATTATATTTTTGTTCTGATTAGGAAACTTACAATAATTTAATTCTTTATTCATTTCATATTAATTCTAAGTAAAGTATGACATTAAAAAAAATATTTGTAGTTGGTAAAACTATTATAAAAATCGAAACAGGATAATGGATAATTAACATAAAAATTCGAATAAAAATAAATACATTGTACATACAGTGTGTGTGTGTACATAACATGTATAAATATCAAAGAATAAATATAAAAACTTTTGAAATAAATATAAAAAGAAATAAAAAATAAAATTATTTTTTCTTGTTTTCTTTAAATAAAAATGATTATGCTTTTAAAATCTTTATAGTTGAAAAGTATGTCATAAAATAGTTGAGGATAATAAAAAAGGATTTCATATGTTATATAAGGTAGGTAGGTATATATAATGTAAAAAAAAGCATAAAAAGCAAATTGGAATGAATTAAATAAAAAAAGATTTTGCCTATTATATTTTCTATTTTGTAGCATAATATTTATAGTATGTATATGTGTATTTTTTTTATATGCATTTTAGTTCAAGTTAACCTTTGAATAAGTTTATGTTTGCCAAATAAAAAGAAAAGAAGTTATGCTCCCATCGTTTTGAAAAATAATTTTAAAATCATGAAAGAAAAATCTTCTTAATATTGAGGACGAAGGTTGCATTTATGGGCTAAAAATTAAAACTTTATAAATTAGGGTTAATTTTTGCCGAAATATTTACATTGAACACATAGGTACATTATCAATAATTTAGTTCTCAAAACATATAAAAAAAAAATATTTACCAGTTTCTTCGTGAATGATATTCTTTGATTAAATAATCTTATCGTTAATTTGATTACGAATTTTTTTTTAAATAACACCTATATTGTTGGAATTATAAAATAATAATAACTTGAGGGTAAATTTTTTACAGACAAATTTCTGAAAATTTCCTCCAAAAGTTACAAATACAAATCAATTATAAAAAAAACTGTTCAATGAGTTTTTTGTATATCTTACACTTAATTTATCGAATGTATATTTGTAGGTGTTCCTCAAAAAAATTTGTAATTGAAAATTTTCCGAATTATTCATTAAAAGTTTGTTTTCAGTTCGTTTCATTTCTCCCTAGTTGGATATGCGTAAACGTAATTACTCCGCTGTCTTTAATATTTGGGGACAGTTTGACTACCTGTAATTTTTTACTCAAAATATCATGAAAAATAAAATTATTTTTATAAAAATTCTTCTTAGTAATTATTCACTCACGTCATGTCATATATAAAAAGCAAATTTAACTCATATTATAGATGTCACGCTGATAATATTTTAGCAAAAAATTCAAAGGGAATAAATTAAGTAAGTGCCTACATTAAAAAAAAGGAATTAAAAAATAAGTAAAATACTGAATAGTTAAACAAGAAAAATTTAGATTAGGTGGTTTCCTGTTTTTTTTTTTATATTCCTATATATATAATATATCCTTTCAAACCAAAAAACAAGAAAGAATTTATAAAGGATGTAATTTCCGTGATTAAGGACTTTTATAAGAAAATCACGTTAAATAAAAGTAATTAAAAGGAACTATATAGGCATATTGTGCTATATTCATTCTTTCTTTCAAGAAATATAATTAAATGTACTTGTGATAATCTACTTAAAAAATTATTAAATAAGTTTATATTAAGAACGTTATTTTTTTGAAGAAAAACTTCTTCAACATTTTTTAAGGATTTATTTTTCCTTATTTTTTTTCCCCCCATTCATTCGTGAAGAATGTAAGTTTGTGATATCGTCGTTAAAAATATTATTATTATTGAACAGCAAAAATAAAATTATTGGAAATTTGTTTGGTAATTCATTATTTTGATTTTACGATGAAATTAAAATTTTTTTTTTACAGATTTTGTTACGTTGAGTGAAGACATTTCTCAGCATTGAATTAGTATGAACTTGTGGTTTGAAATTTCATTCAAAGTTAGAAAATTGTTTTTATTACAATAAGTATGAGTTGATTTCAATTTTAGGCATCAGAGCTTAAAAATAATTTGTTTAATAAATTTACTCGCATTATTCGAGCTAAATATAATTTTGGTATTTTTATTTATAAATAAAAAACTTTTTAAAAAAGTTTGCAAATTCTCGTGATCAAAATGATGCATTTGAATTTAATGCATGTAAATACACCGATCTCGTTTGTTGTATAATTTTTCATATCAATCAAATACGAAAATAACTCAGGGAATTTTTTAGTGTAAAATAATAGTTTTATTAATAACGCCAAGATACTTTTAAGTGCCAAGAACTTTTTTTTATAGCACTTTCGATTTTTTCTGTATTTAAAATAAAAAAAATAAAAACGTAAAAAAATTTTTTGTTTACAAATTTATTTGGCACCCAATTTATGTTGCACCCAAAGATTAAATAAAAAAGAAAAATATTTTTTTTTCAACTTTAATTTGTTATTTTTACAAATTATTTAAAAAAGAAATTTATTATAGAATCAGACAATATTTTAGTTTTTTTTTTTTTTTTAAGATAAAAATAGAAAACACATATTTTTTTTATTATTAATAAGGACTATATTTTTGTATAACATTAATAAATATATAATATTATAATATACATAGAACATAATACATATTATTTTTCTTTTTTTGCAACAAGATTTTTTTTTTAGACATTAGGTCTACAAAATCCCAAAAGGCCAATTTTCCTGAATCTTGGTTAAAAAGACTTATGCATATTTACATTACGATTTAGACATAAAATAATATCTCTGAAGGTGGGCAGTCTCTAAACACATCATTTTGGAAATAAACGCAATTGTTTTTCTTTTCTCGTGAATTTATGAAATGTTCCTAATGCAAAGACCTCAATTTTAATTTCAATCGTTGTCATTGTAAATATTGAACGTAGGCGAGCAGTCGTTTATAAGATGAATAGTATAATAAAATAAAAATAAACATCAAAACATCAAACAGACGAGTAAAAAAAAAAGAATTACCTATGCATGTGATTCGCAAAAAGTTTTTAAAAACCGCGCAAATTCTCTAATAATTATTTTTTTCTTTAATAAACATTTTTAAAATTTATAAACAGAGATCGTCGCTAATTGTGTGACAGACGTATCTGCAAATTTATATGTTTGTTGTTTTTACAAGAAATTAAATAAATTTACCGAAATTTTTTTTTCAATATAGAAAGGATATAAACTATACTTAGTTATTTGTAAAATAGCGATATATTTAGTGACGCATTTTCGCTACAATACATCTACAACCCGAACAAATTTAATTTCTGGGATACATAAGACACTTCATATTGCTCTTGATTTAAATTAAGTAAGACCACACTCCACGCCTGTGCGCAAAAATAGAGACGACTATGTACTATATATATATACATTTTTTCTTCAAGAAATCCGTTCTCATGATCTTAACGTTTTATAACCTTGAAAAGTCAAAACATTATTTATTTCTTTTACATTGTATTTTCATGTCAATTTGAAATAAAATATAAATATATGTATAAAAAAAATTGTTTTTTTATTTATTTTTAGAAAAGTCGACCTTCATAACCGAAAATGTAGATTTGTGTGTAAATAGGTTTATAAATAATATTCTTACAATATACAAGTTCAAATGAACAAAAATAAAAAGATTATGATGAAAGCTTACTTTCAGTATTGACCTATTTAAGAATGAAGAGGCGCTCTGCATTTTAATACATTAAGTATATATTTATGTAACCTCGCCCTATTTATGTACATAAATAATGTACATAAATATTTGTACATAAATAATGTACAATACATACTATCAGAGATAATACAGTATTAGATGCCGCATCGAATTCTAAGTTGTTTAGAATTTCGTATTTAAAAATTCACATACTGCGATAAATCCATCTTCATTTTGTATATATAAAATACACATCTACAAAACATTTGGTGAATAAGTTATTGAATACGAATAATTAATAAAATATAAAGTTTTCAGCAACATTTTTGATAGGTAATTCCAAGTCTGGATTTCAATGAAAATTGTTATATTTGTACATGGTTTACGACTTACAACTTCCTTATATAGTATGCAAATACAATATTGACGGAACCTAAAAAATATATTTAGACCCTGGTTGTAACCAAGGTATCTTAAATCGAAATATTGAAAACGGATTCCATTCTTCATTTATGATGTACAGTTCTATATCTTTATTTTAAAATTCGAATAGAACCCTGTCCCAACCGTCCTTGAAAAATCAAGTAAAAAACAGCTTACAAAAAACAAAATTCGACCTTATATTTAAAACAAATTATATTAAACATGTACGCTATATACATTATACATATAATATTATATTAAATATATAAAAATAACATAAATTATTAAAAATTAAGGAAATGTTTACAAAAAAAAAAAACTGGTTAATGTGTATTAATAATGTAATGTAACTCAATTACACAAGTAAGAATTTTCGTTTCAAAAACTTATTGAATATGTAATCTAACAGCATTCGGTTGCACAACAATTTTAATCAATAAAATTACATGTTACTTGCTGCCTCATTTTTCTGAGATTCGAATTGTATGTGTATCTATCAAAAATAAGTTTTATATCAATCACTAATTTCATCTAATCGCCTTAAAAAACTTGCATCTACATTTTATTAAAAATCATGATATCAAATTTATTTGTTAAAGAAATTTGCTTCAATTTGAATTCGAATACCGAATGGGTTTTCATATACATGTATCCAGAACATTCTCCTCTAAAGCAATTGGATAGATTTTAATGGAAATACAATTGTAGAATCTTTGGAATTAAGTACATATAGAGAAACGAGACAAACCTGTTTAGCATTTTGTGCAATTACTTTTATGGAAAAACATTACAATAAGATTCTAATTTTGTGCATATTAAATATTTCCAACTACCCAGCAATTCAATAATTCATGTTTATAAATGTAAACTAAACTGAACATTATAATTTACATTGTAAAATATGAAAATGATTTTGTTCACCAAGGGCAATCAATAAACTTTTACATGAAATCTTAGTTACAACAAATAAGTGTATGTAAATTACTTTTAGTTTAAAAGAAAAATTATGTATTTTTAATTTTACTCAAGAGGACTATTATGGATATTTTATTTACATTCTGTTTAAATGTTAAACACAAAATAAATTTATAATAATCCCTAGAGTTCTTTTTTTTTCCTTCCAAAGTATACTTATGAGAGCACCGACCTTATAATATCGCGAGTATATTATAAAATTCACACCTATTATTTTCCCATAGGAATATAAGGAGTAGGTATTTTATTTTACAATAAAAAAAAACATTGACCACAAGCACTTACACTTATGTACAAATTTACATAAAGTCAATTAAAAAAAATAGAAAGAATACATAAATAATTTTTTTTTTTACTGAATAAAAAAGGTAAAAGAGTTTTTCAATTAAAAATAATAATTTAGTATTATTACATGCAAATATATTTAAATATTTATTGTAGATAGTTTAATTGCGTAAGTAGAATCGTTATCATTAGACAAAAAAAAAATTGGAATAAAGCTAAACTCCCAACAGTCCTAATTTAGTGGAATAAAGTTTTAATGTTTCAAGTATTTCTACTCGTGTAAATTGTAAATTTTTTTTAAGTATTTCCACTCGCGTAAATTGTAGATACATAATTATAATATTTGACAACTAGGATGACTCCTATTAACATTAAAATTAAAGTGGTTTTCTACCCACATTAAATTAAAGGATTGTTTATAAGCATTTTTGAAAAAAGATTGTAATAATTGCTAGGTACAAATGTATTTGTTAAAACTATAATCGGAAAATGTATAAAAACATTTCCGTATTAGATACAATAAAAACAATTTTCATTCATTTCATTCAACATTCACAAAAATACATTTCAATTTACAATTTTGTCATGTTCAACGACCTAAGCTTTTTCATTCTAATTTTTTAGAAATTGTACAAAAATCAACTACACTTCTACACATATGGCTAATGAGGCGTTATTCCAAAAAAAAATCAATAAAACAGTCTGCAATTAAATAAAACTTTATGTAAAATAACTTATCTAGGGTGGATAGTTTTTTTTGAACAAACTAAAATAGATTTTTTTTTTCTTTGATTTATGTAACTACAAGCAATATCCTCGACATTGCATTAAATAAATAAAATGGTTGAAAACTTTTTGGATTGGAATCATTGTATTGCTAGATTGATTGCCAAAAAGAAAATTAGTTATAAAAATTAAAAAAAAAATAATTTTATTTTTATTCTTTGATATGTTGATACAAAAACCTTACTCCTTGAATGATGAATTCAAACTAATTCATTAAAAATAATAAATAACATTTATTTTTAAGCCCAAAATGTATTTTATTAAAGTTTTTGTTCCCAATGTGCTAATAATGTTTAAAAAATCTAAGTATTCGGTTCATCCTAATAGTTCTTAACATAATATCTTAATACAGGGGTCGGCAACATATGGCCCGCGGGCCAGATACGGCCCATTCGGTGTTCTTTTTTGGCCCTCCAAGATTTTTATTGCCGCCTTGTTATTCGGCCTGATTTATTCTTCTAGGCCTTTTTATAATTTTTTAACTTTTTTACAGCAAAAAAAATTAAAACTATCAAAAATTCCATTCAGAACCTCATATTTATATAATTCAGCTTTTAAAAAAATTCTATTTCTACAACATTTTACATTATTCAATAAATGTTGCATTAAAAATATTGTTTTCTGCTAAATATTGATCGCCAAATTTTCTGAAGGGCTGCTATTGTTGTAGCATTACGAATTGTAAATTAAGTAAATGAAAGAATTAATCCCTCAAAAAAATTGAAAAATCTGCATCTGGCCCAGTTGATAAAAGTCTTGCCGACGCTTGACTTAATAGATTTTGATATGAAACGAAAATCTCATTGAAAAAAATAAAATAATTTTTATTTAAAATTAGAGAATAAAGTCCACTGAAATACTAACTATAATAATTAATTATAATATTTTTAAAAATCTAAATTTTATAGTTCAAGTACTTGCGTAAAAGGTGTTCGACCTGTAATTATGATAACAGTGAAAATTAATTACATAGTTAGTTTCTATTATTTAATTTTGCTTACTGCTTCATTCTGTAACTTATTTTTAATTGCGGTAGCAAAATAATTTATATACGAACCAGAAAAAGTATAATTTTGTGCAATTGCAACACGGGAAATATTAGGTTTTTTTTTGTACCTAAGAAATCGCTACTAATTTTAATCAAGTGAAATCTAATTTATCCATAACCTTATAAAGAATTATGTAATTTGGTTGAGATTCGAACTAGACTTGTCTCTTACGTAATTAATCAAATATCAATTTCATTATATATATTAAAATAACTACAAAGCTTTTTTATTTTCAAATTTTAATTTTCTTCTTTGATATGCAGAAATGAAGTCGTAATTAAATTTATGAAATCGAGAAATATGTCATTTAGAAAATAATAAACCATCTCAACAACATAACTTTTGTACAAATACATATGTATATCCACAATATATTTATATTTCTTAATTTTTTTTCAATAAAACCTGTCTTGCAAGGTCAATAAAATTGATAAAAAAGCAAAATCAATAACATTGATCAATATAGTTTCAATTAGGACAAGGGCAAGGGACCTAGTTAAGTTTTCACCAAATACTGATTGCAATAACAAATATCCAAAATATAATTTTTTTTTTAATGGTTATTGTTAAAATAAAAATCACAATCAAAATATTTTCTTCAATATTTATTGTGAGCGTACTTTTTTTTTTTGTATTATTTTTTGTATTGGTTCAATAATAAATATTGTCTTAGTAATATTGAGAGATGCACGCTTTACGTTTACACTGTCAATATTATTAAAACAACAATATTGAAGTGATAATATTGAAATAAAAAAGTATGCTCAAACGAATTAATAATGATAAAAAAAAATGTTTACGTTTTAAATTTGATTTTATCAAAATGTCGGGATATAGGTATATATGATACGTTTTACCGCAAACAAATGTAATGTGTGAAGTGAGTTTTTGATTCTGCAAAACTCAAAAAAAAATTGGTTATAAGTACCTCATAAATCCTTGTAATAAAAGCTTGATTTTAATTTGTTGCAAGCATTTAAAAAAATGGTTAAATTTTATCCTAAAAAATAGATTTTATCCTGGGTTTTTACGTGAAACTTAAATAGGTACCAAAAAATAATTTTCTTTATACATTTATTATCTAGCAGAAAAAAAGTACGTCAGTCTTGTTATAATTTCGAAGTTTCAAGCTTAAAATCCATATTGATCTTAAGTGGCAGACATTTGAGTTTCAATCCCACTTTAAATTATCTTGTAAGTAACTAATAACAAAATACAAAAAAAAATACTTCGTATATTAAGGCGAAAATTCATTCGAAAATATACTTTTAATTATTGAAAGCATCAAAGTATCATCGAAACATTGACGTGATCTTCCGCAATATTTTACTTAGATAAATAATATTTTCTCCAATATTTTTTCTTTCAGCATTATAATTCAATAAATATATTCCGAATACGATCAAAATAAATATTTCTTCAAAAATATTGACTGTGTAAGAGGCCCTTTAAAAAGTTCAATTACTTTATTACAGGGTAAAAAGAAATTATTTTTTTTTTATGATAAAAACAATTTAATTGAAAAATGAAAGACTTCTTACTTATTATAAAAAAATTTCTTCAAGTCCTTAGGTAATTACAAAAAAGAAATTTATAATGAAATAATTTTTTTTAAAGAATTTATATAATTGGCTGCTCGGGTTGTTAGTAAACATCCGGACAAAAATATTTCATCCTAACAAATAACAATAAAAAAAATGTTAAACATAAAGTTGAAAGGATAATGATTTTACATTTTATTTTTACCTAAATTTATTTTCCTAAGCAGCGAAAGAACACACTTACCGATCAATTGAAAGAAGGAGTTCAATAAGGATTAAAATTCAGTAACGATAAAGTGAATCCTTTTTGATAAATAAGCAAAAATAGGACTTGCAATTGGAATTAAAAAAAAAAAAATTTAGTACTTTGTTGCAAAAATATACTTGCCCAATAGATCTTGATAAATAGGTTTTGCCGTGTAATTAATTTCATAGTTCGAATGACAAAATCAAAATAATAAAATACTAAATTTGTTTTTAGAATGTCTCATTGACAAAATTTTTTTTACGAACAATTTTTCCCATTTTTTAGCACTATTTTATGATTGGTAACTTTTGTTGATGACAAAGATTTACCGACGAGTTATGTTTGTTTTTTTCTTTTTGTTTCGTCAAATCTAATTCTCAGTAGCAAACATTTTATAAATTCGCCACAAAAACAAAAAAAAAAAAAAATTCCTATCAACAAAATTCCGTCAATGACAAAATTATTTTTTTGCCATATTTTATTCGAAGAATTATTATAAAAGCATTTTATTAATTAATGCAAATATAGCATAAGTATGTAATGTTTTAGATTTAGACTTTTTTGTATTTTGCCATTCGAACTGAGAATCCGCTTAAATAAACAAAAATGTCACTCATAATAATTACAACAATTTTTTTTCTGACATTGTACTGAGATAAATTTTTAAAGCTACTTCTTGAAGAATTTACAAAAAATAATATTGCATTTAAATGATTTATTAGGGTACTCAAAATTCAATTACTCAATGAATCTCTTCTCATATGGTACGTACGTTCATACGAAATGAGTTAATAAAATTATCTGCATTAGTTAAATCTTAATGTTCAGAACTGGTAGCAGATGTTGTTTCCGTAATACATACTAAAAACAATTTTCTGAATAAACTATTAATATTTTCAAGCAAATGTAGAACATTTCCTTTTTATTTTATTTATTTTTTTTTTCAAACTTTATTTAATCTTTGGAAAAGTAGAGCAAAATAAAAAATTACATAGATTTTTCAAAGGATTTGTTACAAACAAAATACATAATATAGATATACTTTTTGGTACATGAGTATGGCATGATTTTTTTTAAAGTTCTATTATACATTATGTATGCGTGTATTTATTTGTAACTATGATAAAAAAAAAAAATTTTAACAATTTTTCAAGCAAAAATACATAAATCTTGATAATTATCTGAATTTTTCCAAGTTTTATGTATAATAAAAAAAATTCTATGGATGCAATGAAAAATGAATGAAATATGTTTTTTATATTTTTTTCATTTGAAGTATCTCTAAGGATTCTTTTTCTCTAAATACTTATACCGAATAATATAATAAAAAAAAAAAAACGAGAATTACTTTAAAATTTATTAAAACATTTTGCATTGAACGTTATATGTAAATATGCAAAAGTTAGAAGCAATTAAAAAAAAAGAAGTAAGTTTAGAGAATTATTATGTAAAAAATTATGTATTATATTCAAGAAATGAAAATCGAGGTCATTTTTAATAAAAAAAAATTCCCAGTTTTTGAAAAATTGTTTTATATCACCTCAGGCAAAAAAAAAAAAGAACAAAATAATCATGTTTAAAAAAAGTTTTTATAGTTATACATTTTATATCAAATATTTTTTTCATCATTTTTTTTAGAGTACATATACATATTTGGACTCATTTTATTATGAAATAAGAAATTTTCCATTTGTTTAAATTTTTATCAATTCGCTCCCATTACGAAATTGTCGTACATAATGCGCCAATTTATTATGTTCATTCAGTGATTTTATATATTATTCAAGATTACGTATAAATCCTGAGAAAAAAATTATTACTACGGGGGATTTGCTTTAAATTGAATTCTAAGGAGTTCTAAAGCTTAGAATCACCTCGAGAATCACACTCTTGCCGTGCTATTAAGCAGAATTTTTGTTTCTTTAAATAGTATCCTTTATGAATTTTACAATTAGATTCAAATGATTCAAATATTATCTAGCTGATGCTCTCATGTCAGCGCGATTTTCAAAAAATTATAAACACTTGATTTAAAGCATAACATCAAGAGCAACAAAAATTTTGAGTTTGGTTATTATGGGTTTTCAAATGTGATAAAAAAAGTAAAATACCTTGACCAAATTGCAAAATAGATTCCCTCAAAAATTCAAAGTTTATAAAGAAATTGACATCCTACTTTACAAAACATACGATTCGTTCTAGACCTGCCAAACAAAAACAATTTATAAATTTAGTACCTATACCTTTCTTCTCTCTGAATTTAAAAAAAAAAGTTTTAATCATATACATTAATAATAGTAAAATACATTAATAAACTACATAATAATTGAAGAATATCATATAAATAAAAATAATCAACTTGCTTTTCAATAGGAATTTAATATGAAAAAAAAAATATCACTATGGGGTTAGAAAAAAATATATCATTTTACATTTACAAGAAAACTGACACGAAAGCTCAATAAAAGTTTGGTAAAAAAAAAAACTTTAATGCACATTAAAATTACACACTACGTATTTTATAAAATTATACGCGTTTTATGCACTGAAAAAACAATAAAAATGTTTTATCAAGCAACATAACAAAAACATGACGTATCTACGAGTGTCTTAAAAAAAAATCTTTATAATAAAAAAAATTATGTTCAACGTAAATATTGAAAAATTGAATTATATTTACTTTAATTCAAATATGTTGTTGAATATTTTTAATAATAAAAATAAGTTCACATTAAATTTAACTAAAATCATTCGGTATATTTAATCCGCAAATTCATAAATATAAAACAAACTATAGTTTAAGCAAGACAAGAGGATATCTATTTTGAAACCAATAAAATAAAAACCACATACAAAAAATCCCCCATAACAATAATAATAAAAAAAATATATTAAGTAGGTAAGATATCATGGAATTGAAATAATATAAACGACATTTTATCCTTTAGGGGGAAATAATAGTATTTTGTAATCAAATGATATACTTAATGTAAATAAGTACTTCCCTACACAATTAAATTTTTAGAAATTTTATTATCTGAATTGAAAAAATATTTTTAGATTCCCGATTTAAGTACATACTTACTTATACTAAGTACATGTTTTTTCTTTTTACATTAAGGTACGAGATTGGGTGCACATTTATATAAGTATATATATAACTATTTATATATTTTTTTTAAATGCATAAAAATAATTTCTTCACGAATTTTTAGAAACTTGTTATTTATTTACAAACGAAAGTGTAAAACTTAAAAAAAAAAAAAATGTAATATAGAACGGAAAATATTATTTCATGTCTCTTATACAAATTTTATTCGCACCGGTGTGGTGTGTTTATTGATGATGAAAAAAATATTATGATATTGATTTTTATAAAATATTTTTTTATTAATATTCAGGGGTGGAATTATGTAACTTTGTCGTTTTTGTGACAATCGACAATTTCAAACACGATCAATTTGTATGGACAATGAAAATTATTGCTTCGCGTATTTAATCATCATCATCTGTTGTATATTATATTTCTTTCTGGCAAAAAAAGAGTTTATTTCCTCTCTTTAAGAGAAAATATATACAAAGTAAAGCTTACTTCAAGAAAAGAAGAGTCCAAATTGTAAATGTGTGGGTTATAAAACTTAATAAAAACCTAAAATTTCAACTGATTTATAGAGTGAACTTTGATTTATAAAATATTTAAAAAAATGTGAGCGCGGAGAAAAAAAAATTATGTACCTACTTTTTTTGAATTTAATAGACAATTGTCGAAAAAAAGTTTAGCTTCACATAACTGAAATTATAGACAATTGTCTATCAAATAAAAACGACAGCTATTTTTTGGTCGTCAATTTTAAAACAATAAATTAATAAATCAAAATTTTTTTTTTATAAAATGTCAATTTACTTTTATTCAACAAATGATTTTATTTCGTAACCATTGATAAGGATTACGTTTTTTTTTTTTTGTTTTTTTTTAATTATTTCCATTTCGTCGAAGGTTCAAACTGTTGTTGAATAAAGAATAAACATCTATAAGCATCTTAAACAAATAAAACGTTTTATTTTTGAAGTGAATTAAAAACTTCAATAATAAGAAAGTCTAGATATTTGGCCATTAATTTCTAAATTATAAATTAACAAAAACTACAATGTATCATGTTAAAATTTTGATTTACGATTTTATGAATTGTAGGAGGTGAGAAGGGCTAATATTTAATCCTTGAATGGCAGTTTTCAAGATGCCTTATTGAATGTTATTTATTATAGAATTTTTTTATTTTTGGACCATTTGATAGTTTAATATTTTTATCTGATTGACCATTATTGAAAGAAAATACTTGGCTTATTTATAAAAATAATTAAAATAAATTGTTTATTCTTAAACAATTGTTTTATAGTTATAATTTATTCTCTAATTAAATTTAATTTTTTAAACACTAAAAATCATTTAAATTAGTTATGGCTCCTAAAACCTAAATTTTTATAAAAATTTATTATTTCCTAGATAATGATCAGAAATTAAAATTATAAAATTTGAATTAGATACCAATGTAAATATGTACATAATTCAAGGAAGATTATTTGCTTTGACTCAGCTAAAAGATGCAAAACTAAAGAAGCACGTTTGATAAGTCATTCTATTGTTATGTTATTTATCTCTTAGATAATATTGTCAAGGAAGAAATATGAATCGGAACAAACGAAGTATGTTAAATATTAACACAAAATTTGACCCAAGCAGAAGTACTTAGTTCTGAATAAAATAAAATCGGTTAAGAAAATAATCATTTTTTAATTAAATAAATACATTTTAATCAAGTAAAATAATGGTTTTGTTTTTCCAAAATTAATGAATTGATTGAAATATTTGTTTAAAATTTATCTTAAAAAGAAGTAGGTACTTTTAATCAACATAAAAGCATAAGTTAAATAGATGAGTTCTAAACATTTTTATGATTAACGAATTATAAATAAAACACAATTATGAAAAAGTGTAAAATAAGTATGCGTAATTTTCAAAAATTTCATAAAACCTTAAATTCACAATTTATGCGAAATTGAAGTGAACACCACACCACATACGAAATAAAAAATTTTCTATATCAATTTTCACGTTGCCATTATAAAGAATACAACTAAAAACCTTTTGTTAGTGTATGTTTTAAAATCATAAATACAGTATAAAATTTTTGAGTTTGTTTACTAAATTAAGAAATTATTGAGAGAGAAAAAATGTGGTTTAATATTTAAAAAAAATTCTCTACACTATATTTTTTGCTAAAACGATATTTAAAAATTCACGATATTTTTTCATGAAGCAAAAAAGTCGAATTGGTCGTGTTTGTGATCGAAGTCGACAATTAAAAATTTTTTTTTTCGTTAATTTCTGAATAATATTATGAGAAATGTGATTTCCACCTATTAAAATTACATGAAGCAAAAAGTCAACAATTGTTAAATTTTGTGACAATTGTCGATTGTCGACCGGTGACAATTGTTATATGATTCCACCCCAGCATAAATAATATAAAAAATAAATGAATTATT
This sequence comes from Hybos culiciformis, assembly GCA_964007475.1. Lineage (NCBI taxonomy): Eukaryota > Metazoa > Arthropoda > Insecta > Diptera > Hybotidae > Hybos > Hybos culiciformis. The sequence goes on from OZ023274.1 coordinate 72,138,927, forward strand.
ATTATTATAAATAATTGAAATACATGTAAAATAATAATAAAATTTAGGCCCCATTTAAATTTTCAATCAAATAATTCCGTCATGGGCCTCTTTCTGATGTTGATAGAAAGTAAACAGAACTTCCTAGATTTTACAATATGATAAGCATATTGTAAATCATTTTCTCCAATATCTTATCAAAGTCAATCCAATGATGATACAAAAATTCATCAAATGAATAGATTTTTAAAGAAAAATTCAATTAAAAAACATCGTTCAGAAATAATTCCACTCCAGAATTCAATTAATCTTCAACTTAAATTTATATAATTGATTTTTGTTTTTAATGATGTCATATTATTCATAGTCAAACGCCTACAGGCTCCAATTAGGATTATACGTTATCATTTTTATATATAAATAGAAATGTCAAAGAATAAACGAAGCATGTAACGAGATATTTAAGTAAATAATAATGTTTATGATCGTGTGTTTTCATTTTTGTACTTTCAACAATAAAATGTCAATTAATAAATATCCAATCCAAAAATTTAAAAAAAATATTTTCATAATAATAACAAAAAAGGAAATATCAAAGTTTATTGCCAGTCTTTTTATTAGTTTTGTTTATAATATAATGTTCTTCATAACACCCACAGACTGTCAATAAAAAAAAATATATTTTTAGCACGAGACAATTTTATTTTTGTATATCTAAATAAGTAAACAAAATAAAACAAGTACTTACTGAATCAAATACATATATATTTACATACATAATACGATTCATTAAAATAATTACATTAGTAATTGCAAATATACGTAAAATTATTTTATTCAGTTGTTGAATCTGCAAATATGTATATTTTTTAAAAATGAGGGAATTCTTAGTCTTATAACAAAAAATATTTAGTTTATTTTTAGATTTTTTTTTTTAAATAACTTAGAATTTAATTTTAAATTTGGAATATTTTGCATTCCGTCTGTGCGCACTTTAAAGCAGGAAATTATTAATTATCAAATTCAATCTTACATCCAATTGTTCTCTGACGTTATTAAGATACAAAAATTGTTATAAAGATGTGACAAAACTCAAAACAAGTACTTAGGTAAAATAGTCAATAAGACAGAAAATGTATCAGGGTAATTATAATAAATAAGAAAGGACTTAGAGTGCTCAAGGAGCCAGTAAGTTGTATATTAGTAAATTGTATACTTTATATACTTTGTAAAAGAAAACTGAAAATTAAAATATAAATATATTAAAAAAAAAAAAGAAGAAAATGTGAGACAAACGAGGTTTAAATGAAAATAGTACTGAAAAACCAGACGATGTATCTACATTAAGGAAAAATATGTAATAATATCAAACTAGAAAAAAAAAAAGAAAAAAACAATTTCGCTGCCTATCGATAATATATAATCATATAAGAAAATCTTAAAATTTTTTAATGTTATGTGTTAAAAAAATGTTAAAAACAAAAATTTTAAAAATCTGATGAAAAAGAATTTATTAATATAAATAATACATTTCCTTACGCACTTATTTCCCATTTCAACCTTAATGAAAAATTAAATATATTTTTTTTTCTGTGAACAGGTGACAAAATCTACATCTTAAATGAATAGGAGAATGAAAAGAAGCAATCAAATTTAAAATAAAATAAATTACAAAAAAATAAATCAAAAGAGAAGTATATGTAATCTCAAAAATTTAATTTTTAATGGTGTGGAAAGTTATTCATTCGGTTAATTCCAAATATTTCTTTTAATATGATTAATTTTAGAATCAGAAAGCCCATTGAAAACAGAAAGCCATTGAAAACAGAAAATTTTCGAAAGAAAAAAAAAATCATTGGTATTAAAGTGTAAAAGGGTGTGAACATAAGTAACTAAAAAAAATATTTACGAATTTATGACCATAATTTAAGTTTATAGCGTGTGCGGCAAAGTAAATTTTATGACGGGTCGACAATTAACTGCATGTGTATATATAAAGAAAATGTTTTTTTTAATCTGGAAGCAATCTGGAATTAAAAAATCTTTAAAGATCTTTTGAATTTGCATTAGATTAAATTAAATTGAGAAAAAATAATAATAATAATCAACACCTTTTTAGTACTTTTTTTCAGCGAAATAAAATATTGATGTTCCAAAACATAAAATCTTCGGAGAATAATAATAACATTCAGACGAAAGAAAATTTCCAAATAAAATTACAAAAAATAAACAGTATCTTACTAAGAAAATATAAAAAATGGTCGATAATGTGAATCCGTACCTATTAATAGAGAAAATATGTATGTACCTATTAGTGGAAAATTTATAATTTTGAACTGTTGTGGAAAGAGATTTAACCTTAACGTAGGAAAGTAATAAAAAGGTTGCGGGCAAAATCTTTGTTATACAAATCAAATCTAAAAAAAATTTCTTTTTCTGAGTTTCAATAAAAAAAATAATACTTAATTTCATGTATTAATTTATTTGAGCTCTGTTATAATCTGTAGATTTAATTAATTGATTTAATGTTGCAAATAAGTTATAGTCGCAAAGAAAATTTATCTGGTATTACACAATTATAATAACTATAATGTACTTTTAATTAAAATAATCTGTCTACTGAATATATTATTAATATTGGCTCCCAGAGAACGTAAGTGGTTATTTATTAGCATAGGTATATAATATACAATGTACAAGTTCAAAAAAAAATCCACCAAAACCTAGTATAGAAAACTAAAGATAATCCTCCTCATTTTATGTTTTTATTGAAAAATAACTAACCATATCTGTCTCAAAATAACAAATAAGTAATTTCTTTCATTCAATAAATTAGCTATCAAATAAAAATAAATAGCTTTTCTTTTAACTTAATAGCCTGAAACACTTAGTTGTGTGCTAAATCATGAACATGATTCTATATACAAAAAAATTTATTATATAATTTCCTAATTTATGATGTCCAATTTATTCTATTTATTTTGCTTTTGAAATTTATCTAATCAAGTCAAAAAAATAATAATAATAATAATAATTCCCACATAAGTAAAAAATCTAAACATAACATTAGAAAAATAAAGAAAATGTCATTGAGAGACAACAATTTTTTATTTATAACATAGAAAAAGGAAAAAAAATATTGATATCCTCTTGATAAATTGAAAAAAAAAAGGATACTGGCTTCTGGGACCACACAGTAATTCTTGGTAATTCTGTAATGTATTTATGAAAAATAATATAAAGCGTACTGAATAATTGGAATCATAATCAAAAAGTAATTTATTCTAAGTAAGTATGTATATAGTTAACATGTATATTTCTATTTCCATACTTATTCAAAATTATATTTTTATTATTTTAGTTTTATAACTATTTTAGTTATATTAAATGCACGTAGTACCAAGATATTATGTTGATATTAATTTTAAAATAAAAACAACTGTTCGAATTTGGTTCGCGATCTGAATTAGGGTACGCGTAAGATTAGGTTAGAGCTACGATAAGTGATAAGAACTGTGATGAGAAGGGTGCTAAAAGCGTTGAATTTCTCTGTGATTTTTTTCGATTGAAATAAAATCAGAGATTAAAATTCAATACAAATATATGTAAAGTTTTAGACTCGGTTTTAGATTGAGATCATTTAATTATAAGTACATTAAAACAAAACCCCAAATTCGTAATTTCTATAATTTAACAACGATACATGCGAAGAAAATTAAGAAACTTAATTTTTATAATAGCGCTTTCTGCGCTTTCTCTTTACTTTTTATTTAGCTACTTACTAAGTCAACCTTACTTTTAAACATCAATAAATTTTAAGTAATTAAACTATTTATTTTCCGACCTTAAAATTTTTTGTGTTTTTCTTTTAGATATAAAATAAGTAAAAAAATCTATAAATATCTAACAGATTAATTTATTTTTGTGAATAATTTTGCGCTTTAATGTTCATTTAAATATTTGTGACTTTAAACATAAAATAAACACCTACCTACCTTTTTGAAATCTCAAAATTTTTCTTTTATTAATTTAACTATTATAAGTAAGTAAGTACATTACATGCAGATAGATAGTATTTTTCTAACGAAAATATTGTTAAATGATACCAACTAATAAAATTTTCCAAAAAAACATGTTTATTATTTATAAAATTGAGTTACAATCTTATAAAATTTTAAGTGGGTGTTTCTGGTTTTTTATAGGAAATAAAGTTAAAAAATATATATATATAAATTGGTAGATGCAGTATATAGATACAATTAACCATTTTGTACAATATACATAATATGCATAATATGTTATGAACGTTACAGTTAATTCAAATATCTATATACTTACATATTTATTTTTAAAATTTACTTAGAAAATGTTAATAACTTACAATAAGTAGTTACAACTTACAATAAAGTTAACCGGTAACTTAAAAAATGAACGCTAATCAACATTTTGTTTTATTCTAAACTTGAGTAAATACTATACAGTCTTTATAATACAGAGAATTCTACGGAAGCTTACTTGAATGCAAACTCCCTTGATCGAATAAAAGTTGTTTTTCACTCTTTGATGCAGGGCTGTTAGGACTAATTAAGCAATGATAGTATTTTGCGTAATATTTCATATTGTAATTTCGGTATTATACTCAAAAAACTTGCTTTCTAAATTTATCAATCTACTACATTATTGTCATTATATGCCTATAATTATGCCTTCAGACAAGAAACCTAACATAACCAATGTAAAAAATATTGATGACCAAATTTTTATACATTGAAGAATTTATTTCCTATAATTTGGTTACATAAGAATAACTTTACCAGTCATGTTAATATTAATAAAAATAACTTAAGTACCCAAGTAAATTAACAATAAAATTAAATTCGATTAAAGTTAATACTTGGAATTTAAAGTGTATACTTACCTATTCATCGAAAATTTACATTTCGCTTCTTACTAGTTCATAAAAATCTTATTTTTATTTATGCTTTCAATATAGAAAACAATAAAAAATTTGAAATCGTAGAAGATGAACTTTCAAGTTTTTGTTTAAGTATTCACCAATTTTTATTTTATTAAGTTAAAAACTTCTTTAAAAGGATTCTTCTTTCCATAAGATTACAAAAAAATGTTATAAAAATGTTGCTACCAAAAGAATAAAAATAAAATTCTAGAACGTGCTTAAGTAAAAATGTGATGATATTAAACTTTCATTTCAGTTGATAAAAAATTAAACTGATATGCATTAAAATGTTTTTAAATTTAAATTTTGATAAGATTTAGTAAAGTATATATATAGAATTCATTGGTATAATTCAAGATTTAATCACAATTAAATTATATGCAGAAGATTTTCTGTAATTTCAAATGTTGATAATGTAATGTGGATTTGAAGTGTTTTACTATAGATATTGAAAATGGTTAAATTATATTAGTATTTTCAAATTGAAATAAATTTGCAAATAAGTAAAGCAAAAAAATTTGGCATTTTATCATACAAAATAGTTAAGGACTTTAATTTTTTGAAGTTTATACTTCTTTAGGCGCGGTGTATGATATAAATGAGTAATTCTGTAGGTGGTAAAAATTATTTTACTCATTCGAATTTCGAGTTAAAAAAAAAACGACATGCTGTACCGTTTGAATACTCAAAAAAAATGAGTCCACTCAATAATCATTTGTGTTATTTATAAAAACAAAATAATTTGGCGCGAAAAATTTAAGTTCAAATTATTTTTAAAAATCTTTCGTTTACAAATTATTTAATAACTAAAATTTATTTTTCAAAATAGGTAGGTCCGGTGAAATAAAGATTACCTGCCGAAAATTTTTTGGGCAGGGAAAATTTTAGGTCGTGCCGGCTCACCCATCATTTATAGCCACTGTTATTTCATAGTTTAAAGCTTTAAGTATAAACTTCTTTCGGCAGTTCCTATGACTGCTTCGTGTGTTTTTTTTTCTAGTATTATTGTCGTTGGTTGAGTTCGGATGTGGGCGGTTGTGGATTTACTTCGTAAGACTGTAAACTGACCAAAAAGGGAATGTTATTAGTAAAAAAGTGTTTTTTTGACAGAAAAATTATCCCACCTTAACTTCACATCGCTCCACTTATATTTTAAGTACGTTTAGAATTAAAATATTTTAATAAAGATGAATTTTTTATCAATTTATATTAAAATACATAATTCCTTAATAAATCTTATAACACACAGAATGTTACAGAAATTATTTATTTATGAATTTTTTTTTTTTATTATAGAAATAAATTTTCTATTCCCTTAATTTGATAAAATCTTTTTAAAACTGAACATTTTTATTTCTTTTGGAAGCAATAACCATAAAAGCAACAAATCTGTCTAAGAAAAAAATAGAAAATGAAAAATAGAAAAGCTTAGTTGGTAACTTAAGTAGGTACTTAAGTATGTCCATTTTAAAATTAACAGCTCAAATCAAATTAATATCTGCACAAGTATGTGGAATAGTTAGTTCTATTTCACCAGCAGAATGATTTGTAAGTAAATGACTAGACCTCTCAAATGGAAAGATATTGTAATTTAAAAATAAATTATTTCTAAACATTTTTTTGGCGTTATCTGTTCGAATAATGAACCTTTTTTCTTATATGTCTGGGCAGAAATTTAATTTAAAAAAAAATTGTAAATATCTATTAAATTCCCTACAATTGAATTTTAAAGTACCCAGTTTACCTGTTACAAGTTACACAATATAAGTTCTGTATTTGAGCCTTCTTCCATTAGGAAAATTTCATCAACATTAAAATAACTACGAGGTTACCCCGTAGTAACAAAAAAATTAAAATTTCATCCTATTAAAAAAAAAATACTTAAAAACATTAGAATTCTCCTTTTTTTCATTAAATTTAAAAGCAATTTTTTTTTATGATTATTTAAAAGAAAAAAACACTAGGTATTTTAGTACGTATATGTACCTTTATTTACTGTACTTAAACTCAATGTTTCCTTTTCTATTATTTTTATGTCCTCAAAAATTAATTATATTGAAATTTAAATTGAAGGAAAATTATAAAATGAAGTACTTACATTATGTGTTTCCGTCAAGTTTATTATTTTTAATTCGATGTACAACATATCACATAATATACAAAGATTGGCCTCGAGTTTTCGGTTTTCTAATATGAATATTTAGTCGTTGTTCAAAATACGAATAAATACTTAGGTTGATAAATACGAAAAACAAATTTATGAAGTACCTACCTATTTCCTTCTCAGTTTCATTAAGATCAAAGCTTGTTTATAAGTATATAATTATAATTAAGAGTACCTAAGTATTTACTTATTTTCATTTCAAACTTAAGTATTTTGAGCAAAAAAATATTTTATTTTATTAATAATGGAAAAAATTTTATATAGAAATCTAGAAATCAATCATCATTTCATTACTGCCAATTTACCTTTAGCGATTATACTTTTTGACGATTATATACCTTTGCCAGAACGAGTTGAATGAAATAAACTTAGGAAAATGTTTGTACTTTTTTTAGGTACATTTGTAGATACACGATAATATTTTCACAAGAATATGTACAAATATTGTGAATTGATTCAAAAGTCTGCATTTTCACATTGAATACCGATAGTGATAACATTTTTATTCTGTGATAAATTCTATAAAATTATTATACTCTTTCTTCTGGTTGTGGGACCCCCTTTGATATCCTTTTTTTTACATTTTCTACGATTATATCCTTCAATTTTCTTTTCAATGACTCATAAATATTTTATAAGTTTTTTTTTTTATATATATTTTAAGACCATCGTGTCCTTGGATACAATTTTTTTTTTTGTTTGTGGTTGTATATGTATTGAAAAACACAAGGATTAAAAACGTGTAAATGAAATAACTTTTAGAGGGTGGCTTTAAGGAAAATTTCAAGTTTTGATGAAATTAAATGAAATTTTCTTTTTTTACAAGTAATAAGAAGTAGGTTGTTTCTTACAAAAAAAAAAAAAGAAATGCTATAAAGAAGTTAATATAAAATTACAAAAACCCATTATAAATATACTTACCTATTAATGAAAATTATTTTTAAGGTTTCTAACGAATAATATTTAACTTTAAATAAGTATACGCAAATAATGAATTCTTATTTAATTTTTCCCTTTCGGAAGTGACGGTGGCATTTTTGTTTATTTTTTCAATAAGAAAACTCATCTGGGTGGGTTATATTGTTTTTTAATTATATTTTTATTTAATGAGAAAATGACTAGACATTCAGATGTTAAGCTAAATAAAGAAAATGAATACTGCATAAAAATTTTCTTTTCTTTTCAAGATGTTTTGTTTGAAAGAATATTTGAAACAATGGGTTGTAAAAATTTAAGCCATAAACTTTAGAAAATAAGAAAAATGTTTTTAATTGAAAATTTAATAACAGAAATTTTTAATTAAAAGCAAAAATATTCCATAATTATACATTCATAAGTCCAAAAGTTTTCTGTTTGCTATAATTATAAATAATATTTTTAATCCTTAATATTATATAATATTTTATATCCTTTGGACAAAAAAATAATAATTGTCGTATTGAGGACATTTGATAATTATAAATATACTTAATCCTTTCAAGTTTCTTTAAGTATATATGAATTATGAAATTAACTATATACCTATACTTAATTAAGTTACATTAAGTTGTTAGATACTTACCTATTCTTTTTTAGGGCATTAAAACATTTTTTTTAATTATACCCAAGAAAGGTTCAAGATTTTCATTATTTTAATATTCTATACTTAATGCTAAGCGAATTGTTTTTTAAAGAGGCCAACGATGACGGTATTGCGATAAAACAATATCTTGTTGATAATAACAGGAATCCAATAGTTCCAATAGTAATAGTAATATTTTATGTTATGCTTATATAACTAACTACTTATATACTTACTTTTATTACCATTTTCAAATTTTGAATAATTAAAATCATTTTCTTCGAATTTCAAACAATAAATACGTTCTCATATTTCTAATTTTATAATATTTAATTTAATTAGGTATTTTAATTTTATAATTAAAAATTACATAAAAATAAGTGAGTGGTGAGAAATTTAAAAATTCTCTAATCATTTCTCTGTCTGATAAGTTTATATTACGTATTTTTAAGAAAAAAAAAAATTAATAAACAACAATATTTATATGCGCGATAAGAAATATTATTCCAATTAAATAATAAAAAAACAAACAAAATCTTATAACTAGTTTTGAATTTAAAAATAGTCACTTATTACTTATGCATAAACGAATACCTAAAAAAGAAAACATGCTTTCAATTAAATACTATTTTTTACTTATTATGAGTCATACAATAACACCGAGAATAACACCATACTAGTAGGTATTTATTTATCCAATTTGCAAATTTACTTCGTACCTTCGTACTAACCTTTGTTAAATTGAAAATAAAAATGAAAGGACTAAGTGCAGGAAGATTTAAAAAAAAATATATATTTCATAAATCCTTAAGTATTATTAAACGTTTAAGAATTAGGGTAGAGACAAAATTTGTATCAATACCAAATATTAAGGGAATATATAGATTTTAATAAGTTATTTAATTTATACACAAAATTGATCAGTAACACAAATAGAGTGACTAAGTATTAAAATTATCTGGTATTTAATATAAATCAGTCACGTCACTTCACCGAATCGTCAAAATCAAAATTCATTCGTAACGATATTTTTACTTAAGACTTTGTTAAGGTGTTTTTTCAAAATAAAATAAAACGAACCGCTGCCGTGACTGATGGTATGAATAAACCTTTACGGAAATCTAAATTGATTTGAAACTAGGATTGGTTTGAAATAAGTAATTCATCCTTTTTTTTTACAATGATCCGCAACTTTGAAACCACAATCATGAAAGAATTTAAAAAAGTATTCCTTCTTAAATAAGTAGGTAAGTAAGTACTTCAAATTTTATTGTGAACAAAAAAAAATCCCTAAATTTTTTTAAATAAATTTTGTCTCAACTTTTTCATTCCTATATAACACGAAAAATTTCCAATTTTCCATTTAAGTTAAAATGAAGACCTTGAAGTTATGAAATAAAATTGAAATTTTCTTTTAATATTCTTTTTATTAGGAATATATATATATATATATATATTAGTCCACGGACCTAGAAAATAAATAGTATCTATAAAATTGATGAATAATATTTACTAAAAAAAAATGTTATCAATGTTTTGACTTTTTCGTTAAACTTTCTTCCTGCCAATTATTTTATGGTACTTATATAAAAAAAAAGATAAAGTCAGCTACTGAATTTCTCTTGCATAGTGTGAAAAATCTATAAAGTATATAAAAATAAAAAAAATAATTTGCATATTCTTATCAAAATTTTTCATAGGCATTTAAAGTTATGCTGACCAATGAAGAAAGACAACATTAACTCAATACTCAATAAGTAGGTAAGTACTTATTTTTATCACCCTCCAAGTTCTTGCAAACAAAGTAATCGTCATTTAAATCATTTAAAATTCTCCTTCAACGGGAAATTACCACGAAACATTTTTGAGATAACTAATATGAAATTTAACAGAAGAATAACACGAGTAGGTATCTAAGTATATTTTGATTTTTTTTACGAGGTTTTTAGTTTTTAGTTTTTAGTAGTTAATTAAGTTATTTTGTACTTGAAATTCTAGTAGAATCAACTATAAAATTATTCTCTACACATTATAGTAAAAATAGAATGCAACAAATCACTTAATCTTATTTATAATTATGTAAGTACCTCGGTAAGTATCTATAACTCAAATTTTTTGTTTTATTTTAGTATTAAGTATGAGTTATTTTCAATTTTCGATAGTATTGGAAATCTGGTGTGCTACGGACTCATTTGAAATTAAAATTTTGATTTACTTTTTATATGTTGGAGAAAAATTAAGAAGGTATGATTATTAAATTATGTAAGTATATATTTCCATATACATATATATAAGTATACTACCTTTTTCAGTTATAATATCACACAATTGTGCCAATAAAAATATATTAAACATAAGTGTAGAGAAAATACTTAAATAAAAATAGAAATGTTGAGAATATTGTGACTACAAACAGACAGAGCTACCAAACGGATAATGATATCTTTATTTCTTATTATATTATCGTCATAATAGAAATAAGAAAATGGCTTTCAAAATAAACAAGAGAAAAAAAAGGGTATAAACACAAAAATAATCAGAATAAATTTTACTTAAAGGAAACAGGAAATGATAACATCTTTCTATTTTTAATATTGAAAATAAAAATTTAACGTAGCAGTACTTGCTTCATTGACTTAACATTACTTGCTTCTGTAGAAGGAAACCAAAATTATAATGCATTTGGTAAGTAAGTATATACCTATACTGCATACAAAAACCAAAAAAATACAGTAAATAACTCATTGGTGATAACACATTATGATTTCTACAAAGTTAAAAGCTAAAAAGGGGGGTTTCATTTGTTCCGAACAGTTAGATTTATGTACAAGCGATCAGCAATAGACTTAAACAAATATATACAATTCAACAGTTTTACTTGCTGTTCTTTCAGTAAGTAAGTACTTATATACTTATTATATAAAAAAAATAAATTACTTAGTCAAGTAGCTTAAGAACATACCTATAGTTGATTATTTATATTTTTATAAAAGCATTCTTAAAATTATAATTTCACTTACTTATCTATTATAATAATAATAATAAATCAGAGTGAATAAAATAAAATTCATACTCACACAAAGCTTGAATTATTTAAGTTAATGAATAAATAATTATTTAATTATTTAAAAATTTATTGAAGTCATTAACTTTTATAGAACTAAAAATCGATGAAAAGTTCAATGTAATAATAAGTAAAATGTTCTCCAAACTACGCATTTTCAGCTTTTTGAATTAAATATTTTTATTTTTTTCCTTCGTGGAAAAAAATTGCCTTCACGAAATCTAATGTACTTATATGCACTATTAGATACTTGCTCATAAGTATACCTATAAATAGTATAGGGATACCTATTTTCATAAATATACTCACATTTTTTTATTCATTTTCATTAAACTCATTTTTAAAAAAAAATTCCACAGCTGAAGTGAATGCATAGAAAAAAGCGAACACACTAATCCCATGAAAGTACATTTCTTGGGCTTTTAAAAATGTTGCAAGAAATAACATTGTTTTTATGTATATACTTACTTACTTAAGTATATTAATTTTCGGAGATAAGTGGAATAAAAAATAATTTTTTTTTAGGTTTGGCAAGCCGTCAATTAAAAATATTAAAACAAAAAAAATTAACTCATTAAGCTGAATTTATAATAACCACATTTTTTTGGACCATCATATTTGATGTCCTAAAAATTAATCAGTAGTTTCTCCTGACTAAACCAAACAATTTTTTTTTGTCACAAAAATTGGATTTACATTTTAACATTAATTTTTTTAATTTTGAATTTAAACAAAAGCACTTACCATTTAGCTGTTGTTTCAACTCTCAATTCGTGATAAGAAGACGTGAATTGAAATTTAGCAGCTCGTTTATTAACTCGCTGCAATCGTTTCCAAACCGAACCCATTATAGGATCTCAATATTGTCTTTTAAAAAAAACGTTTGAATATAGTTTTTTTTTTTTGATAATTTTATTTGAACAAAATTAATATTTAAAATCTTTTCAAGAAATAAGAAATTATATTAATTAGGAAAAACTTCTGAAGAAAAAAATATTGCCCCGCCACTGATTCTGATCTGATATTTATCGATTTCTATATTTATATTTTTTAAAAATAAATTTTCATGTCTCGCAACCGAATCATTGTAATAATGTAAACAATCTAAAATAAGAAATAAATTTAATTTAACAAAAAATACAAACAAATAATTTTTATAGGAGAAGATAAGTACTTAGGTTCTTTTTTGCAACTAAGTAACTGACAGTACGAATACCGAGATAACGGAAGCTCTACAAAACTTGAATATCTCGTCTTTTGTAGAATGATTGTGATTAGGCAATAATTACATTTCTTCTTTAAGTTTTTGAACTGGAACTTTTGGCTCCAAAAAGAAAGAAATACACAATACTTAGTTACTGAAAGCCTCGTTCAGACCTCGGTTAAGACTTCATTCCAAGAACACATTGGTTGATTGATTATAAGTAGGTAGGTACCTAGGTATGTTTGTACCTAGCTATCTACATCTTTTTGTAGTAATTGTATCTAAGATGTAACTAGGTATTTTACATTATTTACATCAAAAGAGCAAATTTTGTTCATTTATATCTTGTTCGCATAGGGAACTGTGAAATTCTTTCCACTTTATGAGTATGAAAATAAGATATATACTTTTAAAAGTGGAAATTTCTAGGTGTGAACAAAGTATTACCAACAGTAAAGTATCACAGAATTCACTTAAGATCAGGAATCCAGAACTTGTGGCGAATTGACGGCTCGCAATGACACAAAATTGAAAACAAAGCCATTAATTTCCATATTCCATGGCCATGAAGTTTTGCAAAACAAACAAAGGTTTGTTCTTTTAAAGAAGAAAAATATTTCTGGTTGGATGGAGAACTCAAAACTCGGCAAAGAAAATGATTGTTGAGAAATAAGTCAAAAGTTTGAATTTTTTTTTAACAAATTAGGTAAAAAGAAATTTATAAAATTTAATTTGTTTTTTTTATTCTCTAAAAATTCGAACTTCTTTTATTTATTTTTTCTTTCAATAACCTTGAATTTTAAATAAAAATTAAAAACTCTAACTTTTTTTATGGTTATTTCTTTTGCAAAAAAAAAAAAAACGAAATAAAATAAAAAATATGCGTAAAAAATTTATTTTGGGTATTAATTTAAAAAAAAAATTAGCAAAGAAAAATTAAAAATAAAAATATCGAAATTGTGATTGTGAATTGGAAAATTTAATTTTTTTTTCAATTTTAAAAATGACGTCACTTTAGTCCAAAAAATAAATTAAATAAAATAAAATAAAATAAATTAAATTTTTTTGTAGGTATCTTTTTAAATTTTTTAAATTACTTTTTTTTATTCCCAATTTTAGACAATAATATTTTGATTTTTCAATTTTATTTTTTTTTTTATTATTTTATTTTTTACCGAACGAACGAACAAATAAAAAAATTTCAACTTTTCTCAATCAAACGAAACATACGAATGTCAAAAAAATATTGTCAAAAATATTTCATTTCTTGGAATATGGAATATTTTGGAATAGGGAAAACAGAAGTGTAAGCTTAATTAAAATTCGAGCTGAACTGCATATGCATTTTCTAAAAATAATATTAAAAACAATTTAACCTATTGCTGCTAAATGTTTTTTTTTTCAAACAATAATTAAAATTGAATTGACTATCATTGTGAATCAATTTACAATAAAGAATAATAAAATTAGATAGAATTGCTTATTTTAGTAAATTTTTTTTACAAAAAATTAATGACTTTGATCACAGCTACCATCGTCAATAGTTTTTAATCACGACGTTCGTAACTGAAGAAACTGATGAACAAAAGCTGGAAGGGTAAGATGACTAGGTTTTACCTGACGAAAAAAATACACAATTTTTTGGGTATCAAAAAAGAGGACAAAAGAGAACATCCCGTTACTTTATCTGAAAAAGTTCGATATTTAATAATTAGTTTTTAATTTAAAACGAAAAAAAAAAACTTGATTTACATAATATAATAGGGGGTTGGACATTTGTCCGCGGGACATTTGTCCGCGATTTGTTTTTGTATCGCGGACATAAAAATGACATTTGTCCGCGATTCAAAATGTCTTTTGTCCGCCGCGGACAAATGACATTTTCCAAAATGTCATTTGTCCGCGATAAAAATTAATCGCGGACAAATGACATTTTACAAAATGACATTTGTCCGCTAAAAATATGAAAAATCAATCGCGGACAAATGACATTTTGCAAAATGACATTTGTCCGCTAAAAATTTTAAAAATCAATCGCGGACAAATGACATTTTGAAAAATGACATTTGTCCGCTAAAAATTAAAAAAAGCAATCGCGGACAAATGACATTTTGGAAAATGACATATGTCCGCTAAAAATTTTAGGCTAAAGTGCAGATGACGTGAACCAATCAGAATCGGCACAACGAGAGAGGGGGTGGGGGGCGGCGGGCGGGCGGGCGGGCGGGCGGGCGGGCGGGCGGGTGGACTGGTGGTTGGTCAGTGGGATTTGCGGCGTCAGCCGCAAATCCCACTGACCAACCACCAGTCCACCCGCCCGCCCGCCGCCCCCCACCCCCCTCTATTTAAGGGGCAAATCGGGCAAAAAAAAAAAATTGCATATACAAAATGTATGAACAATTTGGGGGGACTCTACCCCTCTTCCCTTTTCCAAGCTTCAGACGATTCTGAGTGGTTCACGGAATCTGCAGTATCTCCAAAATTGAAAAATCAATCGCGGACAAATGACATTTTGCAAAATGACATTTGTCCGCTAAAAAAACCGAAAAATCCATCGCGGACAAATGACATTTTGCAAAATGACATTTGTCCGCTAAAAATTAAAAATTTCAATCGCGGACAAATGACATTTTGCAAAATGACATTTGTCCGCTAAAAATTCGAAAAATCAATCGCGGACAAATGACATTTTGCAAAATGACATTTGTCCGCTAAAGTTAGAAAATTCAATCGCGAACAAATGTCATTTTGCAAAATGTCATTTGTCCGCTAATTTTGGGACATTTGTCCGCGGCGGACAAATGTCATTTTACAATCGCGGACAAATGACATTTTGCAAAATGACATTTGTCCGCGAAGTTTTCCATACAAATTTCATCGCGGACAAATGTCCCGCGGACAAATGTCAGGGCGCCAATATAATACAAATAAAAAATTTAAACTATCAATTTGTTTATTGCGATTAATACCAGGGCTTGGCGAGCAAAATGAATAAAACCACTATTCGTTGCATCGACTTCGTGCCCCAACCAAACTACAATCAGTTATCAAATTAGTAAACAAACAATTTCTATTTCCATTCTTCTATGTTTTCACAACAGAACAGAGATTAATTAAAAGAAAGAAATTAAAAAAAAAAGAAAAAAACAGATGATAATAAATAATAAATTTAATAAAATAAGATACCTGAAGAAATAATTATCTACTGCCTAAAATATAAACGTCAATCATTAAACAGGCGCATCTTAAAATTTGAAAATACCTAGGTACTTAATAGCAGGAGAAGGAGACTGGAACATCAGGAAGAATAGGTTCTCTAGGGTTCTAGGAAAGAAACCTACTTGTTAATAATACGTCGCAGAAAATATAAGCAAATCAAAAATAATGAACAACAACTCGCAATCTCAAATTCTTGGCTTAAGCTGTTTTCCCAACATTGAAAATAAATTCATCACTTGGGGTACAGAAATTAATTTATATGAATTTCAATCACGACCGTCGACCCCTGTCGTCGAATCACATTTTCACGAAGATTTATTTAATCCAAGAGGAATAGTGGCAAATTTTTTAACAGCCGAAGATAAATATCAATATATTCGATGTATTAGGCCAGCATTTTATGATAATAAACCAGTTGTAGCTGTTGGCTTATCAAATGGCAAAGTTGGCATTTGTCATTTTGAAAATTCCCAAGAAAATTTAGAATTTACACCTAAACAACCGAGGACATGTCTATGTCTGGCATGGAATGATCACGAAAAAAGTGTGCTAGCAATGGGGCATGACAGAAATCGATCTGATTACTGCATTACAATTTGGGACACAAAATATGGTCTTTCAAAAGAAGCATTTGTAAGTTCAATTGGTAACTCAGATACAGCGCATTCAATTTGTTGGGATAAGACTAGTCGAACATTAATATCAGGTTAGTTTATTCTTTTAGCTTTAGAATAAGTAAGTAATTAATTTTCATTCTCAAGATTTGAATAATCGTCATAAGTACTTGGATACTAAGGTACCTACCTAACCTACCTACCTATATTAATACAAACACGTACTTATTTGATTGCAATTCAAATATATAGTTCAATTACAACAATTTCCTTTAGATTTGATGAAACATTAACTTAAAATATTCCTCTATTTAATTAAGTTCAAATCCTTGAAGTTTCATTGATTTGAATTGTGATGACTATTCTTTATTTTCATGACGAAACTCCAACAATTATCTATGTTTTCATTCAGATGCTCCTTCTTTTTTTTTTTTAAACCCATTTAAGTTTGTGATACTGGTACATATTGTTTTATTTTGATAAAAAAAAAAATTGGTTGCCTAATTGTTGTCTTCTTTTTTAGGTATTAGCCAAAAAAATATAAAAATGTTCGATTTACGCCAACAAACTAGTACTGCTTCAACTGTAATAAGTACAAGATTAGTGAATGGTGTTTCTATTTCACCAGAAGGACAATATTTAGCAAGTTATATGGATTCTATTATTGGTTTGTGGGATATGCGAAACATAGATCGGCCTTTGACACAACTATCTACAACAAAACCGGTTTCATTTATATCTTGGTGTCCAAAGAAAACAAGTGTTTTGGCGGCAGTTCAACGTGGTTCACCATATTTGCAAATTGTCGACATTCATAGTGTTGATGTTGATGGAGGACACGAATTATACTCAACAAAGAAAAATTTTATTCCAAGCCAAATACGAAATCCTTCTGGTAGTGGGCTAAAAGCCAACCCAATTGCAGATTTTTCATGGCATACGGTAAATCCTGAACGAATTTTAGTTCTTTTAGAAAATGGTTACATTCAAGATTTTTACATTCCACAAAAAATTTCAATAGCTTGGGATAATGAAAATAATTTTTGGCAATCTAGTAAAATGTCAGCAATTACTTACGATAATTTAGTGACAAAATTCAAATCCGATATAACTGTTTCAAAAGAAGATAATATTGATGATGATATTGCTTATTTAATGAGAAAAAGAGCATTAGTTGATTATGGACTTAATGCCGATATTAAAAAAAATGGAGACTTAGCACATAATCCAACTTTGAAAATAGTTTGGAATATGTTAGACAACTTATACGACGATGGAGTTGTGGGCTTAAAAAATATTTTAGGTGATTGAAAAATAATTTAGATTAAATTCTTTTAACCCAAATGTATTAGGAATATCTGATAATAGGTAATATACAAAAGAAAACTAACGCTATGTTGTGCTTGTTTAAGATAATTTTTAAACAAGAAAAAAGGAACTAAAATATACCATTGTGAGTAAAAAATCTGCTATTCTACTCTAAACAAATAAAGTTTATGATATTTTGTTGTTGAGATTTGTATGATTATAGGTTTGTAGCTGGAAATCACTAATAAAACAAATCTCAACAACAAATTTTACACCACTAATAAGAAACCATTATCACGCATTCAGAATTATTCTAAACCTTGCTTTTATTAATAAAAAAGATAGTGAATAAATAGAAATATTTAATATTAAAATAATAAAATAAAGTTATGTTTTCAGGAATAGATCAAATTCAAACCATGGATAGTGAAATTCAAACATTTTCATGGCCAGAATATGTTAAAAATATGACATCATATCGTAGCGAGTCAAGGACAAAAGCACAGTTTTTATGTGGTTGGAAATTTGAAAATGATATGAGTGTTTTCCAAAACAAATTTTTGCCTGAATTAGTAACAAAAAAAGAGAATACTCGGGCTGCAATGATTGCAGTTTTTTACTTACGAATGACACAAGCTTGTGATATTTTAATGAAAAGTACGAATGACAATGATCCAAGTATATTGAGAATGGCAGCTATAGCTCTAAGCAATTACGATTCAGATCACAGTTCAGCAATATGGAAACAACAAGCTTTAGCAAGCTCACAAATTCGAGATCCGTATTTACGTACAATATTTTCTTTTTTGACTATTGAAAATGATAATTTTGAATCAATTTTAATTGAAAAAGGAATTTCTTTAGCGGATAGAGTAGCTTTTGCTTGCAAATATTTATCAGACACAAAATTAGTTGATTTTATTAAACAAATGATTCAAAAATCAGTACAAGATGGTGATATAAATGGATTACTTTTAACAGGTGAATCGAATGAATCAACGGCAATTTTACAATCCTACGTAGATCGAACATTTGATATCCAAACCGTTGCATTATTAGTAATTAGATTTTTTCACATCGATGAAATTTCAGACTATCGTGTTCAATACTGGATATCAAGCTATTTAGATTTGTTGGATGCATGGAGTTTATGGGAAAAACGAGCTGAATTAGAAATTAAAATGAGCCATTTCCGTACTTCAACCTCGAAGACAGCTAGATCTGTGTTTTTACTATGCAATTTTTGTGGAAAATCAGTATCCAGCTGTTTGGATGATGTAAGAATGAGAAATGTTTCATCAAATGTCAATTTATCTTCATGTCCAAATTGTAGAAAACCATTACCAAGATGTAAGCAATTTTTTGAAAAACAACTTATTCTGAAAGTAGTAAACATCGATTCCAGTTACTCTAGTTGATCCAATAAATATTTTTTATAATTTTATTTCAAAACAAAGAATCACATTAAAGAGTAAAGAGTTATCAATGGCAAGAAATTAAGAATCTCGTCAAATATAATAATATAATATATCTCAGAATAATGTATTTTGTTATTCAATAAATAACATCAACTTACATATAATTTTCTAAATTTTTAGGTGCTCTGTGTTTACTCCATATGGGAACTCCCACTGGAATTTTATCTGGTAATCAGGATAATGGAAGTTTGGGTTGGCAATCGAAACCGTTTTCAAAATGGTTTTCTTGGTGTCAGGTATAGATTGCTTGATTGTTATAAATAAAATAATGAACAATAAAATTTAAAAAAATAATTTTAGACCTGCCGACATGGTGGACATGTAGAACATTTAATGCAATGGTTTCAGAAAAATATTGAATGCCCTGTCACAGGGTGTACGTGTAAATGTTTTGATATGGATTTACCAGTTCCAAAATTTCCCAGAGATATTACTTTTAATTAATCAAAATTTTATTGTGAAATTAAATTATGATAATTATTACTTAAACGAAAATTTAACAAATAAATATTTTTTCTTATCCATTTTTGATTTTTTTTTCTGAAAAGACGCGAAGTTTTACTTTTGGTGTATACATACAAATCTTATTTTAATTTTTGTAATTTTTATTACGATTATTTGAAGTTAATAAACTTGTTTGTAATCGAAAGAGTTTTTATTAGTTTCATTTTAATAATTTATATATTTTAGCTACTTTCTTATTTTTGACCAATACTTGCAATGTCTAAAATATTATTCTTTTTTTAGAGGGTTAAAAATATATATGTATTAATTCTTGAATATAAATTGTATTTTGAGGTAATTTTTAAAATTAAATCCAAAGTTCAATATTTATCGAATTTCTCTAGACTCTTAGCATTTAAATAGAAAATTATTTGTTTCTACTGTCTTTAGTTACAGTGAATACTATTATCTGGTAGTTACAGTGAACACTATTAATTGACTTCATAAATTGCAAATATTACAAAAAATTATTAATTTACGATTCAATTTTCTTTATTTTTATTTTTCAAAATAATTTTTATTCTCTTCAAAATTAAAACTAAGTATAATAACCTAATTAAATCTAATAAAAATAAATTTTAATCATTCTTTCATTTTGTATTTAATATAAATATTAATAATTTACTTAAATAACATTATTTAAATTATTTTCATATTATAAATTTTATTTTACATATTAATTTTAAACAAATTGTAAACTATTGAAAATTTATATTGCTGCTAGTCATCAGTTAGTAAATAATGTTTAATTGATGAATAATATTCACTTCATTACCTTACATTACATTACATTAATTATTAAAGTTTAATTAAAAAAAAATGTATTCAAATTTTTGTAAAATAAATTATATTTAATAACTATAATACATGTTAATAATGATGTAATGTAATGAATGATGTCTTTTACCGTCCTCAAATCCCATTAGGATTTATTTCTTGATATATAACTAACATCAATATTTAAAAAAAAAAAAACAAAATGCCTAAAAATATATTTTCGATAATAATCAACGTTTACTTAAATTTATAAAATATCGGCACTTCAATAAAAAATGTTCAGACTTTTTTTAGTGGCCAAAACTAAAATTTAACTAAAACCATGCAATTTTGTAAAAATTAATATAAACTTGAAAAAAAAATTTAAAATTATTTTTCATACAAATTTACAAAAATGTTTCAACTTCGTGCAGAATTTGAATTTATTAATTCGATTAATAAGTACCATAATAGAAAAGATTGATTAAATAATATTATTCACGAAATAATTTTTATAAATTAGATTTTCACATTAATCTTGTTTCGTTAGTCTAGTTTTGAATTGATTTTCACAGTTAAAAGATAAATAAAATGTATCTTTATTGGACAAGGGTTGCTTGAATTGATTAATAAAATTATTTATTGCGATTTTATCGATCTTAACTAACCAAATTGTAAATGAATTGAAACATTTTCGAAAATAGAGCTGTAAACCATTATTTAGCGTTAATCATTTAAAATTAAAGTAATAAAAAATAAGAAGAAGATTTCTTCAAATAAATCTGGTCGAAATCTTATTTTTCCCTTTTCGCAGAATAAATAAACATTTTTATAAATTCGAGAAGCATTGTGTTAATACCTCTTTTCTGAACCGAGATTAAAATGTAAGTAGATTTATTATATAAAAAAACATTATAAATCATACAAATTAACATTATGATAAATTTTTAACAGCTCATAATGAAAAATTAAAATAATAAATGAACAAAAAAAATTAAAACAAAAATAAAAATGACAACAATTTTTTTAGAATTCTTTTTTATTTCATAATTTCAAATAATAATTAAAATTATTTACACTCAAAATAACATACATACATTTTTTCAACAATTAAAATAAAATTATGATGCTTTTTGTTAATAAATAAAAAAATAAAACTGAACGAAGGAAAAGTTTTTGATTAAGTTTATTAGTTATCTGATAATCACGAATTTCATTTTGTACAGGAAAATGTTTTTAAGAAAATGTTAATTTTTAAAGAAAATCTAACAAACATTTTCAAATTATTCTTTTTGATATCGTTGAAAACCTTTGCTATATATAAAGTAACAATTCCGATATTTTACGGATATTTTTTCTAATAGTTGGCTTAATTAAACACTAATAAAAAATACAAATTCAGTAAATTGATACACTTCCAAAGGAAATATGGTAAGTGAATCTAGTTCTTTTCGGAATGGAAATTGCAATTTATCTTAGAGAAGATAATTAAAAAGCCTAAGCATCCCACACTTAAAAAAAAGTCGAATCTTCTAATTGGTCAAATGGAGCTTGAGTCTTGTTCTTTCGGCGGAAAACGAAAGTGTTCTGTATTGTTTATAAAACTAGATAAATAATTTTAAAAAAAAATTAAAAAAGATAAAAAAATTTATTTGAAAAATTTATAGTTTCCTCAATTAAATATTAAACTTAAGAAAAAAATTAATTTAACAAAAATTAAAAAATTTTTACACCTAGTAATCTTTAAATATTTTTTCTTATATTTATTAATAAATTTTTGCGATAATTTTAGTTTTTTTTTTTTTTAATAAAAATATAACTAATAATTTAAATCTGACTTGACTATACAAATAATATAATCCAATAATTTATAAAATTTACACATATTTTAGATTATAATGCATTATACTGATTATTTTGGTTTTCAATTTAATTTTTAGTAACAGTTTTCAAAGATATTAATTTAATTTTTTTTATCAATCCCAAGCTAACATTTCTAGCTGATTACTTTTATTAGGATTTAATAAAATATTTACACCAACTTCTATTTTATTAACTAAGATTACATGATGGTCTGATGTTTTGAGCGTTTGAATTTGAATATCAATTTTAAGTAAGTGGCAAATGAAACCTAAATCTTCATTATCGAGGCCTTTACTCCTATATGAAATATTTAATAACAACCAACAATAATAATTCGGATAATTTATATTACCTTGATTGCTAATATTAGTAAAATGATAATCTTTTTTACAATGTCAGTTTTTTGCTCAAAATAATAACGTATTCTATAATCAATAAATACCATTGTGTAATGTTATCTTTTTGTTTTTTAATCATCATAACAAACGATTTAAGATTTTTTATCAATAAAATTATTTTTCTCATATTGAATCGATGTGCAATATAATGATATTTCATTATTAACATTAAATCAAATAGATCTAAACATAAATTTTTTGACATAAATGTTAAAAGTAATTTATCGTTTACTATAAAAAATATAAACAAGTCGTCTCTATACAAGCAAAATTGATTATCCGACAAAAATCCCAAAATCCGTAAATCAATATTGGCAAATTACATATTGGGAAAATATCAAAACTTCATAAAAAAATATTTGTTTTCATGATTTGATTTTGGAAATACTTGAAATACCAAAATCTGAAATTGATCATTTACAATTTTTATATAGGTAGGAAAAATTGACCACACCATAAATAATAATAAAAATAATAAATTTAATTAGTTTATTTATTACTCTATGTTTTGAACCGACTTTTTAATATTGATAAATTATTATTTACTAAAAATTTACAAACAATTTCCATACTAAAAATGATCATCTAATATTTTATAAAACAAAATCTGGAAAAACTGACCAGGCCTAAAAACCGGAACTTTATCAAAACTATAAAAGCTTTTTTTAAAATATCAATTTAAAGAAATATATGTTGTCAAAATTTCAAAAATTTGAATAAAAAGTAATAAAGTTTCAGCATCTTGAATAATTTCCAATACTTTAAAGTCATTTTCAGAAAAACTGCGTTTTTGTAGATAGTCAATTTTTCTTGTACAGCGACGAAATTAAAAAAAAAGTGCTTTGGTTTTATGGAAGGTTCTGTTTTCGCAATTGAAAACAATTCGAATAACATCATTTTAATTAAAGACAGGATCGTTGACCCTTTTTATTTAGTGTCATGAATTTCATTTCAATTTTTTAGCACCATAGAGAAGTAGAAACTAACAAGAAAATTATTCAGAACAAAAGCGCATATTTTTCTAATGAAAGATGAAAAAGAAAAAACGTTCACCTTTATCTTAGAATTTCAAATTTATAAACTATTTATTTTTAGGATAACAAATTGTTTTGGGAAAATTTTAATAACAATGTTCCAATTCAATCCTATGATTCTTGGATTGAAAATTAATCTTTTATAACGTAAAAAATTTGAAATGTAAGACATGACATATTATTTTTACTGAAAGATTTTTTTCAGATAAGTCAAGAAAAATAAATAAGTATTCTCATTTGACAAGCCTAAAATATTACAACAAAATCAATAATAATTTTAATTTTAATTTTTGAATCACGTAAAATCTTTAAAAAATATAAGTAATAAAACTTTTATTGAAAAACACAATTTTTGACATTACCTTTTTGTGACATTAACGATAGAATATTAAGTTATAATAATAGTTATAGTAATGATAGTGATAATAATAATACATATGATAATGTGTCTTAATGTGTAGAAAAGAAGAAAGAACTAAATTATATTTTTTGACTACTCTTGTTTCTTTTTCCATTATAATTTTTCTGTTATAGCTAAAATAAAAATAAAAAAAACTTAATCTATTAATATTTGAAACACATTTTTGAAAATTAATCGAAAATCGCTGAGGAAGATTGACGGAGTCAATTGAAATACGTATTTGGAAACTTATTAAAAAAAGTTAAGTCAAAAATTATGTTTTTCAATGAAAGTTTTATTTTTTTTATTACAACAAAAGTTTTAATTAATTTTTTGACGTTAAAATAAAAAATAAAATAATTATATTTTAAAGCTTATAACTTATTAAACAAATTGATTAAGGCGAGTAATAATTTAATTTGACTTTTTATTATTTGAAATATTCATTTCATTCATATTTTTATTAGAGTTGCTAATTTTTCAAATTTTTTCTAGTAACTAGCTTCGTGACCAGCCAATATATATAAATCATGGCCTTCCTCGTTTCCAAGAGTTCCAGTGCGTAAAATTTGACTTTCTAGTGCAACAACCCTAAAAATAAAAAAAATTATCGTAATTGTTCAAGAAAAAAAAATTAAAAAATTTACTTATCAGAACCCAGTAATTTATAAGTTCGACTTAAATCTTTGATTTCTTGAGTTATTTCACCATTTCTAAGAGACTTGCCCTGCATGCCATGCTTATGAAATGCTAATACGCTGTCAGGTAATATAACTGAAATGAAAAATATGTATATATGGGCATCCAATATAATAAAAATCGAAGATTGACAATTTTTTATTTAGCGCTAAAAGAATTAATAATTGCCGAACCATGTAAGTTGTAACAAAATTTTATTATTTCGAAATTCAGAGGTTCTTCATATATACTTTATTGGTAAACAATTTGAAAATTAAAACAAAAAATTTTAATCTCACCTATACTTTCTATAACAAAATCGAAACTTAAGTTTGATAGCATTTTTTTGTGCAGCTTAGGGTTGCCTTGTAAGGTTACAATTTGTATTTTATCACTATAACAAACTAAAATAGCATCCTTCTCTATTTGATGAACTTTGACAATTTTAATAAAATCTCGTCTTGGTATCATAGTTGCTGTACCATCATATTCTAATTCGTCTGAATGAAACCAGCTTGCACCTAGGAAAAAGCATAAATAAAATTTTGCAATATTATAATATTAAATTTTTACCACTATTCATATTGATTAACTCTAACTTCAAGCACCCATTATTCGCTTTTCTAACTCCAGTACACACAATTGGATATTCAAGCTCCGGCGTAATAATCATTTCAAAAACAGGGGTTTTCCCACCATTTTGAACAACATTTCCTCCCAAATTAGTTGTTGACGGTGGCCATTCGCATTGTTTTAATAACATAAATTTATTTAAAGGATCGTACCATTGCATTAAAAAAATTCCACCAGGCGTCGCACCACACAAATATTTATATCCATTATAAGGATTTCTTGTCACACAACATTGAGTACAACCTAAATAAAAAAAAAATTTCATTTGGATTTAATTAAGAACATGTTTATACAATAGTGAAATATACCTTTAGTATCTGGAACTTTAGTTGTTAATGCAAATTTTCTTGGCACCAATCTTTCAGGTATTTTATTCATATGTAATGAAAAACGATGAGTTTGTTTTGAATGTAGAGCTATTAAATCGTGCCGATATAATTGGCTTGATTTTCCAGATAAACTCATTAAAACATCTTTGATGGTATATAACCAAGTTGTTCGTCTAGGAAAAATTTGATCTATGACTGCATCATGTAATTCATTCATATTTAAATTAAAAATTCCTTCTTCTGCTCCAATTAATAAATGCTGATCTCTGCTTTCCGGATGAATCCAAGAAGCAGTGCAATGAATACGTAATGGGCATCCATTGAAAATTTTTGAAAAACATGCACCCATATGAACTTTCGGTGTAGGTGGTAAGCCGTTCGATATAGGACGCGGTGGTGTGTGTCGTCTTCGATGATTTCGTTTCGGAGGCACAGGTGGTGTATTATTTAATAAATCAGGTTGAGCTTCTTTTTCTTCTGAAAATATTTTTTTTTGATATGAGTACATTTAATTACAGAAACATTAGTACTGAATTGATTTGAATGAAGAAAAAAATTAAAAAATGTTCAATGGTAGGAACGAAAGATTCTATGTATACAAATTAAAGTATCAATATTAACACTAGATTCTTTAATACATTTTTTAAGAAACGAACCATCTTCATGTGTTCCACTGTCACTAAGGCTTCTAGTACGAGATGATTTACCCATTTCATTGAGTAAACCCATTAATTGGTCCATCGAACTATGTCTACGTGGGGATCCTTCAACTCCATTCTAAAAAAAAAAATATTTAAGAACTTTCTTACATTAAATAATTTTAATAATATACACCTGTATATTTTCTTGTCTATAATCACAGTTATTGCTGCTACACTCATCATTATTACTATTATTACTAATATTATTACTATTACTATAGTTATTGCTTCCATTTGATGTGCTCGCCTCATTTAAATGATAATGACGATGATGATGATGATGATGATGTCTGGATTCGTTATTGCTGCTGATACTACCATTTACCTCTGACATGCTCAAATAACTAGCACTGCTACTATCATTACCTTCAGCATTAATTCTTTCTAGATTATGTTGTCTTATCATAACACTAGTGTCATCATCGTGATGTGTTGTTGCAGAAACTGATTGACCGTTATTTCCACCATTAATATTACTGTTAGGACATAAACAGTCTGGCGATAATAAATCTTTGGTATCAGACATCGGAAGAGTTGCTCTGAAAAAAAACAAGAAAAAAATAAAAAATTAATTGCCATGTAATACACTATTCAATAAATTTTGATCCCGACAATATGTATACCATCGACGGGCGCTGACAATAAGAATAAACAACTTGAAATTTTTGTTTTTCAAAACTTATTAAAATTTCCTAAAGAAAAGTTTGTTAACAATTATTATTTTTATTGTCAGCGTCGTTATTGTATGTAAATAGTATTATAATCTTAGGAACCCAAACGTTATATACATAACAAAGAAATATTTTTTCATTACTATCTATTATTGTAATACTAAATAAGCATAAGAAATTTAAATTTAGATTTTTTGACACTAGTTAAAACAAAATTGCCTACCCTTCTTTACCTTAATTTAATACAAATTAGAAGCATTAGTTATTGAAGAAAACTTTAAAAAGGGTTCTTAAAAACATTTCATTAACGATTTGAAGAAATCTAAAGAGTTGGGATAACATAACTAGTATTAATAATCTTGAACTATTTACAATTTTTTTTTACGAAACATGCAACTTCAATAAATGAAAAAAAAAACTGAAGGTGTATCGAAAAAAAATATGTAATTTCGATGTATTTGTTTTTTTTAAGTTTGTTTTATAATATGATTTTTTTTTTCAATAATATGAATTGTGACTTCTGAAATCACGGTGTATAAAAAGACATTGCAGATCGATCTTGTATTCTAATATTAAATTTGGATCGATTTTGATCAAGAAAAATCGAGCCCCGATTGTAATATACTATAAATGAATTAAAATGAATATTTATAAAATTACACAAAGTCTAAAGAATTAAAAGTATTGAATTAAAATTTCAATAAACTTTTATTAAATTTTCAATTATTGCTATTTTTACCTTATTACTATTTTTACACCTTGTTTAGAATCCATAAGACATTGCAAATTTTTTAATTTAGGATTCAAAATTTTTTATTATGGAAAATTTCTCATTAAAAAAATTAATTTACTGATAAAGTGCTATTTATATATAGTGCTTTATTATACTATATATTATATTTAGACAATATGTATATATTATATGTCCCATTTATTATATTTTTTTTACTTAGAGTATTTTCTGATTATTTTTTTTATAATGATTTCTAAAGAAACATATTCCATATACCGAAAAATATCCTGGTTTTCCCTAATCACTGATACCTAAATTTTGTATATTTTCGTAAAAGAAAATACTAAATTAGAGTGTATATTTGGTATATTGTTTATTGTTTATTTATTTATATTTTTAATTTGAAATTTTACGTTTGTTAAACCATTTTTTAAATATTACCATTTTTAAGCACATAAACAAAATTTTCGGATATAATTTTCGATACACCCAATAAATAAAATAAAATATAATAAATAAGCAATTATTTTGTTAAAGCAAGCTAATAATGAAATAAAAAAAATATTAGTTAAATTATAAATAAAGCATAATAAAATTAAAAATGTTTATAATGATAAAATAAAAAATATAATAATATTAAAATTGACTTCTAAACAAAGTAATATTATTTTTAAGTTATATTTTTATTTTTTCTAATTGAATTAACTTTAATTAAAAAAAAAAAATAGAGGAAAAGAAAAAGAGAACTGTGTAATTCGTGGTTAATTTTTTTATGAGTGTAGTATAATAATTACCTGAGCTTGAGCTCCTCGTCAATATATTGTAAAAGACTCCTACAATTAAAAGTTTTAAAAATAGAATACCGAATTAAATAAAATTAAAATTAATTTAGATTAGAGGGTAAAAAATTCTCAAGAAAAGAAAATTATAACAAAAAAAACTAATTTTTTTAATGGTTTTTTTTTTTTAGTTAATTAGACTAAAAAATTAAATTAGTTTTGTTACACCAAATTTATAATGCAAAAAAAAATAATTAATTAATAGTAGTGTAATGTTAATATTAAATTGAACTTAGTGCTGAGGTCAAAACAAGCTCGATTATTATATATAGGGTCTGAAATCCTTTTTCTAGTTTGATTTTATGCATTTTATTTATGTGATTAAGTAGGTTAATGTTGGTATGTACTGACACAGTGGCAAAAACGGAGGAATATAAAATAGTTAAGAGGTAAAAAAAAAAAAAAATCTACTTGATGTTTGAATTAATTGAATAATAAAAGATAATTCAAGACTTGACTTTTTAATTCAGTGTTCGTCGTACAAAAGAAAAACTAATAGAGGGAATGCATAGAAGTTAAATTAAATATTATAATTGCAATTTTTTCAAATTCTATTTTTACAGTTTTTCAGGATTATAATCTATACTTAAAAGATTCCAAAATTCTTTCAATTGTGGTTCTTCTATTACTTATTTGTCAAATTTCTGTTTTTTAAAAAGTTACACAATTTAAAATCTGTAATTAACTTTCAAAACCTAAAATATAAGCTTTCAAAAGATATTTATTTTTTAATTAATATAGATAACAGAATGAAAAGTACAATCAATAATGAGAAAACAAGTACAATCTATTTATTGATGGAAAAAAAAACACTGATAATGATTTTAACATTTTTGAAGATGAACCTTAAACTTTTTAAATTGTATAGTATAAACACAATTATGAATTAATGAAAAAAACATTTTTTATTATTCAAATGATATTTAGTTAAATAAAGTTTTAAATAACTCAAAAAAATTAGTGAAAGTATCGCAGTATAGTGTAAAACAAGGTTAAAAATGATTTCTGTGGTAAAATTACGCCAATGAATGATGAATATTAATTTCAGCGTTTCCAAAAAATTATTAGATTTTGTAATTTAGTATCTAAATTTTGAATTATAAATTAAACAACATCAAAAATCAGAGCAAAAATCTAAGAGCTGAAGTTATTGAGTGATGAAAATATATATAATATAAGAATTTGAAAATAAATTTATCACTTCAACAAACTATGTCAGTTGCATTTTTAAGGGATTAAACAAAACTTTAAGCAATCCCAAGCTCATTTGTAGCTGAAAAAAATGAACTTATTTTTAAAATTTTCACCTGATCGGCATATTAAATATCATTGTGCCAGTTAATTTTGGTCGTATTTGTTTCAATTTTCTAAAAAATTATAAAAATTACTATTTTTTTTTTTTTTTTTTTAACTTAGAAAATCGCCATCAATTCGAAAGAATTAAATAGTTTTTATCTTTTCTTTAAATATAATAAATTGTTTAAATAATTTTGCTATTAGAAACTCTCATCTTTTTCTCCATCATTTCTTTAAAGTACCAGCAATCGAAAAATAAAATTAAATGATTTTTCCGGATCTCGAAGTCTAAGTGAGAAAAAATTAATAATTAAAATAATTGAAATAGACATCTCTTTTGATCAAGTTTTTTACATGAATTTTTTTTTTTTTTTTTACATTTGAAGATAATACTTTCATAATGGAATGTAATGTGTTATGATAAAATGCGAAATTAATCAAAAATTAAAAATGTGTCTTATTCTATAAGTTTATATTACATTAATAAGAAATTATGCAAAGGATGGAACTAAATTTGACAATTTCCAAATATTAATTACATATATTAAATTTAAATGATTTTTTAATCAATTTTATCATTTATTTTATTTCAAGGCTATAAATTTCCTTGTTTCTTGCCGAAAGAAAATAGCTAAAAAATGTATCAATAATATTCAATCAGCTATACCGCACACAAATCTCTTCTAAACTACAGTAAATTGCAAAATATGTAAACAAATCGATATAAATTATTAATAGAAAATTCTACTCAAGAAAAGTAAATAAATTAACCATAATCATATAGGTTTAATATAACGTAGTTAGATATTTGGAATAAATTTTTACTTAATTTAATTTACAAATTGTAATATTTTTAAATTTTAAGGGAATAATTTCTATTTCGTTTATTAAATTGAATTGGATTTACAAACATAGTAAATAATAAATAATTGCACATTTTAAATCAAATGAAATGACCTTTGATATTTTCTGCTTCTTTGAATTAAAAGCCAAAAACTACATTAATAATGTATCGCGACATAATTTTAGTTTTTGGTTCAGCACTAGCAATAATGTAAAATAAAAACTTGAAAACAATTTATTTATATTTACATAATATATTATTTATCTAAGTTTAAACTTTTTAAAATTTTATATGCAATGAATTAATTATTTATTCATATATTTAAAAAAAAATTTAAACACATTAAAATTCTTTAATTGATCTCAATTGAAATAACCATTATTTTAAATGTCATATTTTACTTTAAATGTGTCAAAAACAAGATTTAAATATTTTTATTCAATGATAGATTACTATAAGAAATTCATCATTTATCTTTAATTTTTGTAAAGCAAAGAATTTTTTTTGTTTTAATTTTCTTCCGACAAATCATTAAAATTTTTATGTTT
Organism: Hybos culiciformis; assembly: GCA_964007475.1. Lineage (NCBI taxonomy): Eukaryota > Metazoa > Arthropoda > Insecta > Diptera > Hybotidae > Hybos > Hybos culiciformis. Next base: position 72,170,702 of record OZ023274.1, read on the forward strand.
TATAGATTCCCAAAGTTTTTAAGAATATAATAAAAATGATAACTAACCTAAATGTTTTTGGGGGGAAATTTATCGTATTATAAAAGTAAGTAAGAAAAAAAATTTTTTTTTTGAATATGAAATTAAAAATAAAAAAGCTTTAAAAAGAAAATATTTATTTTAGAATAAAAAATGAAATAAAAAATGAGCATAAAAAATACAATATATGTAGAGCCCAGAATGATTTATTAAATTAAAAAAAAACACACAAATATAAAATGAAATACGAATGGAAGTTTACAAAAATATATGATTTAAATTCGCTTAAATGGATGTGCAATATTTTATTCTTTTATTTATAAAATAAATATTTGTTTCAGGAGATTTCCAAAGATTATGCAATATTTGAACAATTTTTTTTTTAATTTTAGTTGGAACTTTATTAAACTACTCCAATCGAATCATTTAAAAAAAAATTCAATCCCAATTGTTTTGAAAATAAAATAAAATATTTTTTCCCTCTATCCTATCCAAATTATTCTCCCCAAAAAGTTCAATGAAATTTTTTCTTTCCTAGGTAAAGTTTCAAAAATTGTTGAAACAAAATATTCTAAAATCATATGAGTATGACACTTTAATTGAATAATATATCGCGATTTCCACAAAAAAAGTAAGCCGTTTGTAACCCGTACGTAATTTATATTTTGTTAGGAAAACTTTTTTATTTTTACTGGATTCGGAACAAACTTAAACTAGGCAGAAACACTAACATTTTTGAAATCTGGTAAAAAATAAAAAAGTTTTCTTATCAAAATATGGATTACGTACGGTGTACAAAAAAAGTACTTTTTTTATGGAAATCGCGATATACAAATGCTCGAATGAACCCGTTAAAAGAGTTATTTTACCAGCGAAGATTATCCTTATTTCTTTAAATTAACAGGTTGTCTTTGTTTACTTTATAAGAAAAGGAACTATGTAATTTTAAATTCAAATAACAATAATTGTAAATGTTTAATTTCAATGTATTGAAAACAATATAAACAATATAGACGTTACATTTGGATAACCTTTTTATTTTAATGTTTGTATAGTAGGTTGAAAATAGAGAAAAAAAATTATTAAAAACTTTTTTGTGTTTTCTATTAAATATTTATTTTGTTTGAAAAATAAAATTCATAAAACCAATAGGCTTATGCAATAAAATAAAAAAATATTAAGTTCAGTTATGCTTTAAAGTTTAAAGAACTTAAGATATTGTGTCGAGCAGACTTTATACCAGATGTATTTTAAAATAGTTAGTATTCAGAAAATATTTTTTTTTTAATTTTAATTGAATCAATATTTTGTGAGCAATTTTTCTTTTTTACCCGATTTTATTTAAAACACAAACGGTATCCGTGTGTCGATTTGTTTGATTCAAATCTTGCAACTGATATTTAACTCACTTTCCGCGAATCTATTTTGCTGAAATTTTTCACAGACCCTTTATATCCGTCGACAAAACAATATTCCATTAACTCCAGCCCGATGGTAACGCAATTTCGTCGATAAATAAAAAATAAAATAAAACTACATTACCGACAAAATAAATTTAGTGGAATTTTAAATTTTGAGTAAAATTATAGATGCACACAAAATTTCAACTAATGCTAGTCCAGTTCGAAAAACTCTAAATCAAATAATTAATGGAATTTAAAATTATGCTAAACTGATTCGAAAAACCGTAAATGTAAATACTTAAGGATATCTATGTAGAAACTTAAAATTATTGAATTATCTAAAATATTAATGAATTTTAGATGTTTAATATTATTGACATTTTTAAAAAAACGTAAATAAAAACAATAAGATATGTGGTAAAAAAGAATACGTAATGTGTATTTTTGATGCAGAAAAATTTAATGAAGAACAAATACATTTTGATTTGCTTTTTATAAAAATAAAACCTTAACTTACATGTCACTTGGTAAGGTTTCCGGACTAGAAGATCGTTCATTCCATTGTGATGACGTTATACCTAAAATTATAAAAATTTAAATGGATTAATTTTCATAAATTTGAGCAGAATTTTAATTTAAAAAAAATTTGAAACATTTTCAGGTTATTAGTTGACTTAACAATCTAAAAACAAATCATCTAAAACTTGAAAACTTTAAATAAAATAATATTTGGTGATCAAATTAATCTTATTTTAATAACCGAGATAATTTCTGGTTAATAATTAAAACAAAAGCAAAAACAAAAGTAATTCTAATTATTAAAAATCAGCAGCCATTCACAGCTTTCTATTTACTAAAAATTATATGAATTCATTACTTTTTCAGGAAAATATTCATAAAGAAAACCGAAAAAGTTTTTTTTATATTATTTAAAATGATTTTCAATTTCTATTGCCAAGAAAATTCGAAGATGAATTTTATTAATAAAAAATAAATTCTATGGTCACATGCTATAATAATCAAAGTCGAATTAGTTAGAACAAGGCAGAGCTTATTTTATTTGCACTGAGGTATTCTATGAGACATTAGGGTTATGATTAATTAACAATAATTGTTAATTTTGTTCAATAAACTTTTTTAGAATGTCTATTATATTATCGATGATTTAAACTCTGAATTGTTTTTCTAAAATATTAGTAATCTAGACATTGACTGTTATTTCTTGTGGCCAAAGAATGTCACAACGTCTAACTATGAAAATAACAAAAAATTATAGTAATGTAATAAGTATCTATGACTATCAAAAAGTTATTATTTTTTTATTCAATTATTTTTGAATTCAATAGACATTTTGGTGCAAAATTTTTCTTTTTTATGTTTAATAAAGTGAAAAAAAAAAATAAAAAAAAAAATAAACTATGTAGGTATGTAATATTTTACATAAAATAAAACTTAATATTCAATTTTGTTTTTATGTTCATAGTGATTTATCAACCATAGTTGTAATTGAGATAAAATAAAAGTATGGGATAAATGGAATTACATATATACACAATCAGCCCAATCCAAAAAGAGAATAAGTATTTCTTTTTATTAGTTTTTCAAATATATAAGTAGTTTTGTATCCTTTTGTTTTTTTTTTAAATTTTTTCTTATATTCCCATTTTTAGAAATTATAAACTAACCTCATTTTTAATTTTATGAAGAAAAAGATCAAAAGTAAAGTTATTAAGAAATAAATGAGTATGATGTTTTCCCTTCACAAAAATGAACTCACCCCTTTTTGGAATTTTAATATGTAATACTTCCTGAAGGTAAATAAACACTTCTCCTATTTATTTGTAAATAACTTTAATTTTTATAAACAAAATATAATGTAATAATGACATTACATAATTTACAATAACATATTCACAGATTTTAGTTATTATTGACATAAAATTTAATTTAAAATAATATACCAACATTTTGTACTCCTTGTAACTATATTAAATATGATATTTCACTGAACTATAATTGTCCGTTTTTTGGGACGCAATATTTATTATTAATGTTGGCAATAATTCAACAAAAAAAAAATGGAACTGCCAAAATAAAACACATCACTGAAAATTTGGTTCACTCAATTCAAATCTAGTCACAAAATCAGATTTAAATTTACTTGTAAAGAAAGTATCAATAATTTTCCTAAGTACTAAATAAGCAGCCGTGTTTAATCAAAAATATGTATATATAAAAGGACACACTGTAATTTCATTATCATTCCTCGATTTAAATAGGCATAAAACAAAACTGAGCTCTAGAAAAGTTAGAAAAAAAATAAGAAAACTACAATTTTTTTTGTATATTCAGAAAACCAAACAAACTAACTAACTGACTATACTAACTTACCATAATTATGTCCCCAGAAAACTGGGGCACCTTCTAATCGCATTTTTTGCGGATTTATCAGCATTTTTAATTGCTGAGTCCATGAATTACCAGTGGATTCTAAACATAGGGAAGTTTATTTGAATTTTTTTCTCACCAAGTAAGTTAATTTTATGTGAAAAAAAAAATGAATGATTAGTGTGTATTCTTAGGTACTCGAATAATTCGATATCAAATAAATATTCATATCTAGGTGAATTCTTAAGATACTTATTATTTTTGTAGTAGGTACTTTTTAATACCCTTGTTCATTCCTTGTATTCATTTAAAAATTAATTTTTATAAAGCTAAATAAATTTATAAAAAACCAAGAAAATCAAGGGAATAACTAAATCATTGACAACTTCAAGTTAGTCATAATTATTACTATTACTTATCATTATTAATATTACTTATTATTATAAAAATAACATTCATTCCTTTATATTAATCTAATTATGTGTAATTATAATTTTTTAGTTTACATTGGGTTAAAGGGAAACTTTTTCTGTAGTATGCAAAATTACATTAAAAAGTACTAGGAATTACATTAGTCAATATTGTTTAATATAAAAGTATAAATATCAATTGGAAACAAAAATTTAAGAAACATTTCTTGGTGTAAAATTCTTCTACACAATTTTTTTTATAAATTTTATAAAGTTCAATTATTTACTTTTACATGTACATTTTATGAAGTGAAACCAAACATTATAATTGTTGAAGACAGTATTTTATATTTTAATTATATATATTTTGTTTTATTTAATTCTTCAAAAAGCAATCAAATACATAATATTAAATTCTAAATAATCAAAAATAAACAGATATATCTCTGAGTTCTTAATTATTTGCTTTGTTTGCATCAAATTTAAAGATACTGATCTGATCAATATCTCATATTGATTCGATTACACAAATAAGAAAATAAAAAAATTAAATAATACCTGATTTCAACGTATGATTATGCTGAGAAATTCCATTCGATCTTGATGTCATTTTACTAGCTATTCTTTGTGGTACATTTGCAATTGCCTAAAAGTGATAAAAAAAATATTTATACATTAGAAACTATTCAGACAAAAGGATTTTAAAGACTTTATGTAAAATCTGAAATGTCCTTGTCCTATTAACAGTACATGGTTAATGGTTAATAATTTATATGGAAATCTCAATTTGAAATTAGTATTAAATGTTCAAAACTCATAAGGGACATAAACTACAAATGCTCATTAGCAAAATGAAAAAAGAATTGTTTTTTTTTTTTCAATTTACTATGTTTTTATTACAAGCATCTACAGCACATTTATTACAATTTTTTTTAGTACAAATTGCTCTTGAATGAAAATTGGATTAATTAGGAATTTATAAATAGGAAATATGTTATTTTGCACTTTTTATTTCAAATAATTATTATGTTGAAATAAATAAAATATTTTTTGAAAGTTTTTCAAATTTTAACTATTTAGTTTTTTTAACATTCAAAAAAGAAAATCGTATTTTTCCAATTTTTTTTTTTGTTCTTGAATTGAAAATCTAAAATAAAAAAATAAAATAAATGAGTCTGATTATTGAAATCCTAAAACTTACATCATCATCACCATCTGAGTAAAAATAAAAATTATTAGGATTCAAATATTTTTGTAATAATTCTTTTGCTGTTCTGGCTGGCATTTCACCCTGCACAAACGGATGCTGAAGTAATCGTTCAGCAGTTGGACGTTTTTTTGGATTTTTCGTTAATGCTGTTTTAATAAAATTATGAAACGTAGGACTCCATTTGTCTTTATCCTTTAATGTTGGTGGTTTGAAACCACTTTTTGACATTAAAAATAAAGCACGCATCGGATGTAAATCAAACATTGGCGGTTGCAACTCTGCTAATTCTATAATAAAAATATTTAATTAAATAATTTAGAATTTTTAAACATAATCATTTTTTATGCACTGTAGATTTTTTTTATATCTACATAATTCTTTATAACAAGTCAGACTTTTAATTAGTTTTAATATACATAATATACATGAGTATCTGCTTCCTCAATCAAATTTCAATAAAATCCATTTTTTTGACTATCTCATCCATATTTTACAAAAATAATATTGACAGGATTTTAATTACATATATCAGTCAACAAGAAGATTATATTTTTGATGAATTATATAATGTTTTGGTAATTTTTGTTTTAATATTTACCTATTGCTGTTATACCACATGCCCATATATCACATAATTGATTATATCCACCTTTACGTTCAACTGCTGCTACTTCAGGTGCCATCCAATAAGGTGTTCCTATAAATTAAAAAAAATATTTGTTTAAGTAAAATCTTAAAACTTTAATAGAATACAATAAACTTCCTCTTTTAAATGTTAATTTAAAGATTAATTTCATCTTTTTTCTTAACAAGTACAGTTTTTACAAAAGTATTATTATTTATAATCCAAAAGTGACCTAAAATCTTTATGGAATACATATAAATGCATCAAGAGCATGCATTCTCATTCATATTTTTTAATAATAAAGAATATTTCCTGTGTAAAATTATAACTTGGTTTTTTTTTATAAGATACAATTTTTTATTTGGATCAAAGGCTTCACAGACCCATTTAGGACTCTTTATTATGTTCAATTTAATGTTTTATAAAATGACACAACAAAGAATAAAAATAAAATGCATCTATATAACAAATGGAACTAATTATTGATGAAAAGTTAACTGATACAGGAATTTATTCATTGAATTACCTGAAAATGAATCACACGTTACATTCATCCATAGGATATATCGCCTGCTCAGAAATGAAACAACGTATAATGAAAAGTATAGTTTCGAGTAATTTGAATTTAAAGATTTGAAAATTTAAAAAAACGTATGAAAAAATATCAAGTAGCGTACAATTTTCATCTAAAAAACACATTTTAATCAACATTACGAATATTGCAAAGTAGTTGTACTTATAAAATCGAGTACGAGGAATCGAATGGTGCTATTGTCAAATAATGACGTATAAATGTCATACGTTGTTTCATTTCTGAGCAGACGATATAAGTTACAGATTTTATTTTAAATTACTTATATTCAAAAATAGAATTGAACCAAAAGGACTTAACAGTAATAATACACATATTATTTTTCCCATATAAGCATAAATTGCACAATTTTTGATATAGATAAAGCCAAAAAATGTATCAATTTGCCGATCATATTGTTTGTTGAAGGTTTTTCGTCCTCCCTCTCAAACCATTAGATTTAAAAAAAAAAAGTTTCTTAATTCTTGTCAGCATTAAAAAAACAAAAACAAAATTATGAAAAATGTAGAGCAAGTCGCCATATGGCTTATGCATAATGCCCAAACTTAACATAAATAGGTACAAAAATTTGGCAATTAGTTTTATAAATTACATAATTGTTGGCAAGAAGGTAGAATATGTTTTTTTTTTTTTTTCTTTAAATAAGGTTTGCAGTTGATTTAGAGACAATAAGTATATATAGAATATCAAGTGTGATATTATCTTTTTTTATATCCAAAAAGAAGTATTACATCCAAATATTAAAACATTCACTTTTTGTTCAAAAAAATTACTACTCTTAGCCAGGCGATTTGAAAAAAAACAGTAGGAGTAAATCTATTAAAATCTTCTTGATAGTGGACTTGTTTTCACAAATTTAATTAATAATTATAATATTGGGCCGGTCGTCGGGTTGTACAAATCTTAAAATCATAAAAAATAATTTCACTAAATTTCTATTTATAAGTATTAAAACTTTAATAATGATTATCTGTCTGTCTATCCACAAATTTTTTTCACTTTAATTTCTTGCTTAAACATGCAGTGTATTATATTTTTCAAAAGTTTATATTAAAATTGAATTTTCGAGAAAAAAAAAAACACACACAAAAAAAAAGAATAAAAATTTTCCCATCTTACAGGCATATCCTATATTATAAAAAAGGAATCTAATTAATTGAATTTCTACAATGGAATGAATAACCATTTTTTATATTCAAAAGAGGAATTTAAAATGAGAAAACAATGTTACAAAAAAAAAAAAAATTACATTATTTTTATTCTTCGTTTTTTTTTTTTTGCATGAAGGATACATATACTCTTCCATTTATATTCTTGTATCCTTTTTTATTCGCATTAAACTTTTCTATGTATAGCTGCTGCAGTACACAAATCTTTGTGTCAAAATAATAATTACGTAGGCGGTTTATGTGCACAAAAAAAAAAAAATTAAATGAAAAGAATCTCTCCATTTCAATGAAGAAAGTTATGTAGAATTAAAAAAAAAAAAAGGACCTCGAAAAGGCCAGTATAAAAATTCTGCGGGGTTCCTTTTAGTTTTTTTTATTTTTATTGTTGAATACACAAAAACAGTGTATAGATTCTCTTCTATTTTTCTATAAATTAAAGAACATAATATATACGGAATAATGTTGTGATGACATTAAATTTAATTTTAATTTTGATTTTAAATCAAATATTATCAATTTTTGGAAATTTCATTTAAATTCTCTACTTATACCATTTTTTTTTACAGTAAAATGAATAAAGCTATAAGGGATTTAAAAATTATTTAAAATCAAATCTAAAATTTCCGTATTTTTTAATTTCCGTGAGGACTTTAAATTTTATATGTATAGTTATAAGGAAATTTCTCGGAACATTAATTCCCATGAAACGAGGAGTATTTCTTAAGCTTTAGGTACATACTATTTCGGAAATGAGAACAGAAGTCAACATCTACGTTATCTTATTTTTAAAAATATAAACTATTTATGTATTTTTTTATTCACATTTTGAACTAGTATGTTTGTATCGAATGTTTTTTCAATATTTTGAATGAAGTTTTTCAAATTTATAGTTCTTTTCTGTTTTTGTCCAGAATGATATCGACACACGATCAGTAGTTTTTTGTTTCTGAATTGCAAGAATCAAACATCGACAACTTATGGTTTCAACAGTATGGTACGTAAACGTGCCTCACAGCCAAACAAACCATGAATTTATTGAGAAAACAATTTGATGACAACATTAATTTCGAAATGGTCCTGTCAATTGGCCTTCAAGGTTGTATGATTTGACGCCTGCAGATTATTATCTTGAATTTACTTTCATAAAAAAAATAAAACAATGAGATTCTTAATGTTTTATTTCAATTTGAAGTTCTCACGTTCGATAACTAAGTGTTTTCCTGAATCCATTGACCGTAATAATCTTATAGCAGCTTGAAAATCTCATAATGCATTTTTATTTAAATTTTTTCCATTTTCGAAATAACAAATTACCATTAAAAAAATTTACATATTCATAAAAAGAACATAAACTTTATTAATCTTAATGCAAAAAAAAAGAAAAACTATGAATCTTTTTTTAATAAATAATTTGCTTCATAAGGATATGAACTTATGGAATAATGCAACGTAACTTCTTCACATTAGGAAAATGCAAAAAAAAAATCTTTTTATATTTTCTTTCTTTTTTTTTAAGTAAATAAAAACAGATTCTTTTTAAATGGAATTTCATATAAAATTATGAGAATATAAAACTGGGTGGACTTGCGACACACATTCATACGGAAATGCATATCTATCTACATTCTTCTTTTCTATGATTTCTTTTTTTTTTTTTGTTGTTGCCCTCAATTTTGGAATCATATTCCAATTTTGAGCATTAGATGAAAAAATTTTAAAATAAAACAAAATTAGCATAAATAAGAAGAGAGAATATAAGGTATGCCAATTCATGTCAAGGATTTATAATGTAATTCCTTTTCAGATAAGATACAACAAAATAAAATAAATAAATAAAAAAATATGAGAATAAATCTGTAGAATATTTTTTTTTTTTCTTAAAAATAAAAATATAAATTTTGGCTTAATAAATTCTTTGATATTTCATTCCACTTTGACATATTTATGATTCTAAAGGATTGGTTACTGGCCATCATTTCCTTTAAGTAGTTCATTGACTCGCAAATAATGAATTTATTTTTTTTAGAGTAGAAAAACTCAATAAATTTTAGGATTTTAACATAAAATACATCATCCATAGACCATAGTATATATTTTTAAAATAAAATGTTCTAGATAATGTAACTACTTCGGTAACTACCTTTTTTAACGCCGTATGCAAACTGGACTTTAACGAAAATTTGCGTTAGCACTTAACAGCAAAAGAAAAATTACAAAAAAAAATATTTGATTAATGAAAATTGTTTTTATGATGATCCACAAGAAAATATAAAGAGCATAAAAACTGAAAAACAATAACAATTTATTGCGCAAAAACAAATTGATTGAATGGATGCACTTTCTCTACATACCTAATGAAATTTTGTGAATTTGTGAATTTGTTCGAACAAAAAAATTTTAAAATAATTAATGTTTGCATATTTTGGATTGGGAAAAAAAGTTTTCCTTTAGTCACCCTCCTTTTTGCGCTCTGTGAAAGAGCTTTTGTTGCACTTGCTTAGTTAAGACTTAGAATTGATATTTTATAATTCGATACTATTCCAATGTTCAACTACTTTCATATAATAACCATAAATTTTAATTTATATCCAACAAATAGTTTACCCTGTCGCATATAAAACTAAACATCGGTGCATAAAAATAATACTATTATTTATTTTGAATATGATAATCCTTTTGCATTGTAAAAGTTAGCATATTCCTCGGCATATTGAAATCCCCCTTATAAATATAATAAGTATTTTTTTATTTTTTATATCCAAAAAATTTTTGTGAATATCAAATGAAATGCAAGTTAATAAATCCTTTAAATTAATTCCGAAACATACGAAATGCTTTATCTATAATTTTTTTTTTTTAAATATATTATGTTAAATAAATAAAAATATTCGATAATTTCTTGAACTTTAAATATGTTCACAAAAAAATTAAAAAAAAAACTTTAGACAAAGAAAAACGCGATGATGATAATAAGTACCTACTTATATGAAAATGAATTGATAATTAATAATTTTGGAAATAAAAAATAATTTTTAACCGGTATTATTATTCAAGTTGCTCTTTAATAAAAAAAAAAAAAAATTTTTTTTCGAAATTACAGGAAAAACCGAAAAACACAACTAATACCCAGCGCCAGTAATTTCCATTGATCCGCATTAAACTAAAATAGTTTAAATTTAATTAAATGAAATTTCTGTAATTCTCGCAATTGGTATCCTTTTGTTATTTTTATTTCTAACTTTTTTTTATCATCGGATCATAAGTGTTTAATAAACAGAATTCAATTATAAAATTCTTAAAAAAATAAACTAAGAATAAAATATAACAAATAATTTCACCAGAAAAAAATATGACAGATAGTGTTTATAAAATATAATTCAATATAATTCTTAAAAATTCTCTATTGCAGAAGAACCGGAAATTTGTCGAGGTTTCATTCTTGAAAATTCTTTGTTTACATAATGCACCAATCATATTCATATTATAAATATTTGAGGTTCAAACATTAAATTCCTCTTATTATTCCCAACATTATTTAAATCTTAATTCTTTCGTGCAATTTAAATATTAAAATTAAATTAACTTAATTTAAAATTTCATAAGAAAATTAATCTTGATTTCTATATATGAATTTCCATAAACTTTCCCGCCATAATTTTGTCTTTATCATATTTGAACAAAAAATCATGATACTTTATTTTCCGGAAAAGACGTTTCTCTTTGCATTTCGTTTTTTTTTTTTTTTTTGTGAATTATTATTCTACATTGTCATTATTAAATGTATAAAAAACCTAAAAAGTAAACTTTTTTATTAAAAAAAAAACAAAAAAAATGCAAAGCTAAATATTAATAGAGCATTATTTAGCACATCAAACAAAAACGTAATAGTGCTGCTTAATTTCAAATTGTAAAGGAATGCGGAATAGTCATGTAGACAATTATTTATTTAGTTTTTTTTTTTGATTGCACACAAAATTCATACAAATTTCTGTGGTTTAAAACAAAAAAAGAGGTGTCTATCTAATATTTTCACTCTGTAGTCGAAACTAACAACATTTGTTTTGTATGCCAATTCCTATTTTTGATTTCAAATAAAAAACAAATGCATATTTTACAAAATTTCATATATTGAATATATTTCGTTTATGATCAAAAAAATTGCAATTTTAAATGATATTTTAAATATGTATTTATCAAACCGGAAAACATGTTTTTCATCATACATAGAACCTTTTTGTTTGAAACCATAGATATATGCTTTTTTTGAGAGGGAAAATAAGCGAAATGAAAATTAATAAAAAATAAAATTCACCTTGCGATTAAAAATTTGAAATAAAAATTGCAAACAACATTTGGCATATTATAGTTTTTTTTTTCATATATGTAACAAAAAAAAATTAGTTTGTTAACACTTTGTGGGATTAAATTAATAATGAGAACGAAAAATAAAGAATAAAACAAAAAAAAAAAAAAAAATTTAAACAAATTTTATATCGCGAAAAGAAAATTAGGCAAATTTTAAGAAAAAGCTAAATATTTATTTTTGATTTACAAAAAAAAAATTTAGACTTCATCATTTATTTTTAAGGAGCTTTTTAAGATATTAGAAAAAAAAGGCAGAAAAAATTTTCTTTAAATACATCTGGAAAAGGGTTCAGAATATTTAGATTATGTGAACACATTGAAATAAGGCCTTATTATCTTTCTTGAAGTCCCTTTTACTAATGAATGAAAAACTGATTTTGAAACATTTCCTTTTTCTGATAGAGTATTCAAATTAGTCCAGTTTGATTGCGTGAAATAACTTTAAGGAGAGTGCAACACATCGTAATAAAAAAAAACAAAAAAAATTTTGAACTTCATTCGATCGATATTAATTATATAATTTATGTATTTTTTCCATTAGAAAGAAATTCAAAAGAATACTCTAAAATCGCCATATCAGTCATCCCAGTCAACCCACTCGATTTATGGAAATTTGTGATTAATTTTCAGAAACAAAAAAAGAAGATTATAATGCATATAATTTTTGTTAACTGTATACAAATGTTATAAATTTTCTTATAGTTCAATATAAAATTTATAAAATTTAAAAATTATCCATAAATATGTTTTTTTTTGTAAAATATAATATTATGTTTACCATATTTTAAATTTAATTAAATCATTATTACTATATAGTTATTTTTTATATGGAATTTTGTATTTTTTTTTAAACAAATTAGGGCAACGACATCTAAATAGTTTTTGGTATGAAATTAAACTTTTTTTTTTCCCTCTTTTAAAATAGACTGATTTTATTTTCCATTAAAATGTTTTGAACCAAAAGTTCAAAAAACTTGAAAAAAAAAAATTAATTTAACTTTTTTATTTCAAACTTTTTATAAAAAAAAAAAAGTAATAAAAAATATCACAAAAATGGAAAATTGCCTTTTTTTTTGTATAAATAAAACACAGCCAATTAAAAGATATGAACATTAAATTAATTTTCAATACAAAAAAAAAATTATTATTTAAGTACATCATCATCAGACTTATTAAATTCAAATAAAAAAAAATAAATTAATAAATAAATCTCATTCATTTTATTTATTATTTCATTAACTTTAAATTTTATTTGGACTTCCAATTCAATTCGGTATTATACCTAGCCTAATTAGTGAAGATTTACTAAAAGTAATTTATGAGTTTATCACCGACCGGCCGGCCTTCAAGGCCAAAGGAATCTATTAAAACAGAATTAGATCTGTATGTTGAAATAATTTTCTCAATCTTACAGAAGTACGAAATTCAAAAATTGTATGTGGATAAAATTTTTACAATATGTACTTTGGAAATCCTTATGTTAATATACATGTACGAACCAAAATGTGACCCTATGTCCCATATTGTTAGCTTTTTAGTTTGTTTAAATTCCTTAAACCCTCTTTTTTGCTTTAACAAAAATCAAAATATATTTTAATTTTTTATGTATAAAAATGTTTTTTGTGTAACTTAACTAAGATTAATATTTTTCTTTGTTATGAAAAAAAAATTAAAAATAAAAGCTTCTTTTTAAATCCTTTTTTGAATATTAAATTATATATTTTTAAATATATCCGAGATTTATATTTAATTTTAACATATTTTTTTTTTCGGCTTAAAATCAGTTAAATTAAAACCTTTTATTTTGAGCTGAACATAAAATATTTACGATAAAAAAGGATTTTTGTTTTTATTTTCATTGCAGATTTGATAATTTTTGGAATCGTTTAAATTTAGTTAAATAATATAAAAACTATAAATAAAATTATACAAAACTGAAATAACTGAAGATCACGAAGCCACACTTAAATATAAACTCATTAGAATAATATACTCAAGACTCCAATATAAAAAAGTTTTAGTACTTACCTATAAAACTTTTTCTTTTATTTATTGTAGCTGTTATTTGTGCTGACACTCCAAAGTCAGCCAATTTAACATCACCGTTTTCTGTTAACAGAATGTTAGCTCCCTTAATATCACGATGCATTTTACCCATAGAGTGTAAATATTCCAAACCTTTTAATGTTTCTCTACACATATAAGCTATTTGTTGTTCAGTCAATGGTCCAGTCACTTGATAAATATCCTGTAAACTACCTCCACCACAATATTCCATACAAATCCATAATTTATCGCGCCTCAAATATGAACCATAATAAGCTATAATATTTGGATGACGACAGTCACGCATCATTATAATTTCTTGTTGAATTATTTGTATGTCATCACCTTGCTCTAATTTAATTACTTTAATAGCTGCTAATTCGTTACTTTGAATACGTTTTGCCTGCAAAATTTAATAAAAAAAAAATTAAAATTATGTTTTTAATTAAATATTTAGTTGTGTGAAGATTAAAATTGAAAATACATGAAAAATCTGAATCAGTATAGTCCAACTCTGATGGAAAAGGAATCTACGTTATCGGTTTTAAGTACTACTTCAAAATCACCTAGCCATGAAACTATTCGTTCTCTCTACTCCATAAAAACATCAAAATAAATTGTATATTAAATGCTGATAAAAGTATTAAAGTCAAATAAAATTTAAAGTAAATTTTTATTGAAATAATCGAACTTTTTTTACTCAAATAATATAGGAACATCAATCTATTACAACATAAGCAAAATAAATTTTTTTTTTTTTTATTTTCAAACAAAAATATTATTTTTTTATTTTTGCTTAGATATACAATATTGTTAGATTCCTAAACTTTAGCTCATAACGTAAGATAAATTTCATACGGTTGAAATCATACAATAGATAGGTATATATAAAATATAGCATTTGATTGTATAACATCCATTTTTGCATACAAAATAATGTCATTGCAATAACATAGGCAGGCATTGCAAAATTTTTTACAAATTAAAAAATAGAACTCTTTTTTTTTTCACCATGAACTTATAAATAAAAACTTTTGCATTGCACAATCATGTGGTAAATTTTTTTCCCATGTTTATGTTTTTAGTTCAATTCATATAAGGATAGAAGGATAGAAATTGAAAATGTGGATAGATAAAATAAAACAACAAATATAATTCCATGGATGAAGAGCTAAAAACTACCATAAATAAATACCCTTTGCCTAGAATATTTTTAAAGTCTATATAAAACTCTTTAATATTTAATGATTTTTAGTCTAGATCGGTGCACTTACGACGTTATTCGTCTGATTAAAAAATAAAAAAAAGGATATCATTATAAATGTAAAGATATACAAATACCTCGACAAATACAATATATATTTATATAATTAAAAATGGATTCACGTTGCACAAAATATTTTTATTTATTTTTAAATATATAATATACATAAGTGTGTATATTCATTCATTTTGCAATTTTTTGATTAAAAAAGATACAAGCTGTTATCTTGTAATACACAAGATGTCTGTCAATTTTATCGTTTCAGGCGCTAAATGAGTACAACACAATACATGAACAACATACAACCAAACACGGTTTAAAAAGTTAAAAAGATGAAACATTTTACAAACTATTTAAAAAAAATTAATTAAATAAATGATAAATTGTTATAAACTCCGTTTAATTAAAAAAATTTAATTAATTTGGGAATTAACTTAAAATTGTTTTAGGAGATTTTTGACAGTAAAACTCTCAATGGAGTCTAGAATGTTTTGGTCGCTAGATCTTCATAAGAATATTTTCGGAGCATTAATCTTTAATATAATATAGGGTGAACTGACATAACCGCGAATGTCA
The DNA here is from genome assembly GCA_964007475.1 of Hybos culiciformis. Classification (NCBI taxonomy): domain Eukaryota; kingdom Metazoa; phylum Arthropoda; class Insecta; order Diptera; family Hybotidae; genus Hybos; species Hybos culiciformis. Next base: position 72,186,768 of record OZ023274.1, read on the forward strand.
TAACCGCGAAAAAATTTTGTCATAACCGCGAAACTAGAATTTGTATGAGTTTCGCGGTTATAACAAAAATTTTTGTTATAACCGCGAAACTAATTTTATTTTTGTCATAACCGCGAATTCGCGGTTATGACAAAAAAAATGTTAAGTTTTTCGCGGTTATAACAAAAATTTTTGTTATAACCGCGAAATGATAAAAATCGAATTTTTGTGTTTCGCGGTTATAACAAAAATTTTTGTTATAACCGCGAAACACAAAAATTCGATTTTTGTCATTTCGCGGTTATAACAAAAATTTTGGTTATAACCGCGAAACACAAAAATTCGATTTTTTTCATTTCGCGGTTATAACAAAAATTTTTGTTACAAGCGCGAAACACAAAAATTCGATTTTTTTCATTTCGCGGTTATAACAAAAATTTTTGTTATAACCGCGAAACACAAAAACTCGATCATTTTGAAAAATGTAATAAGACCTCGATAAAAAAATGTTGTGAGGTAAGCACACGGAGGCGGGGCAGCAGGGCGGCGGGCGGGCGGTTGGTCAGTGGGATTTGCGGCGCCAGCCGCAAATCCCACTGACCAACCGCCCGCCCGCCGCCCTGCTGCCCCCCCTTCTGTGTGCTTACCACACAACATTTTTTTATCGAGGTCTTATTTCATTTTTCAAAATGATCGAGTTTTTGTGTTTCGCGGTTATAACAAAAATTTTTGTTATAACCGCGAAATGAAAAAAACGAATTTTTGTGTTTCGCGGTTATAACAAAAATTTTTGTTATAACCGCGAAATGATAAAAATTGATTTTTTGTGTTTCGCGGTTATAACAAAAATATTTGTTATAACCGCGAAACACAAAAATTCGATTTTTGTCATTTCGCGGTTATAACAAAAATTTTTGTTATAACCGCGAAATGATAAAAATCGAAATTTTGTGTTTCGCGGTTATAACAAAAATTTTTGTTATAACCGCGAAACGAATTTTTTCAATTTTTTGTCATATTTTTTCGCGGTTATGACAAAAAAAAATATAAGACATTTTTCGCGGTTATGACACTTTTATTTTTTATTTCGCGGTTATGACAAAAAAGTTTCGCGGTTATGACATTCGCGGTTATGTCATGTAGCCATTTTTTTATCGAGGTCTTATTTCATTTTTCAAAATGATCGAGTTTTTGTGTTTCGCGGTTATAACAAAAATTTTTGTTATAACCGCGAAATGAAAAAAACGAATTTTTGTGTTTCGCGGTTATAACAAAAATTTTTGTTATAACCGCGAAATGATAAAAATTGATTTTTTGTGTTTCGCGGTTATAACAAAAATATTTGTTATAACCGCGAAACACAAAAATTCGATTTTTGTCATTTCGCGGTTATAACAAAAATTTTTGTTATAACCGCGAAATGATAAAAATCGAAATTTTGTGTTTCGCGGTTATAACAAAAATTTTTGTTATAACCGCGAAACGAATTTTTTCAATTTTTTGTCATATTTTTTCGCGGTTATGACAAAAAAAAATATAAGACATTTTTCGCGGTTATGACACTTTTATTTTTTATTTCGCGGTTATGACAAAAAAGTTTCGCGGTTATGACATTCGCGGTTATGTCATGTAGCCATAATATAGATGTTCAAGTGTACTTATGTTAATTATTTTTATCTTCATCATACATAGTGCACAGAGCGAGATTCAAATAATATTAAATTCTCTTGAATAAGCTAAAGAATTTTTTGTTTTTGAATTATTTATAATTCATAGTGTTGGCATTTATTATATATAATTTCCTTAGTTTTGTGATAGTGTTATGTATTAAATTATATTTATTGTACTCTTACTGTATAACTATATATTATGTACTTGAATAATAGTTGATATTTTTTATGTTTATTAGTTTTATTTCTATATTTTTTGTTTGTTTTGTATACAACGGAATAATGTTTATAAATTTATACTTAGATAACTTACATTTAAAATTATACATATGTGTACTAAAATATTATATTCATTCATTTCTCACAGATTAACTTATTGCTCCCACATGTCCGGGGTTTAAAAAAAAAATAAAGCAAATTGAGAATAAATAATTTAAATCAATTAATTTATGGAAAACTTTACAGGTTTATATTTGTTTCTGAATTTTTGTTTCGCAAATCTATGATCTTAATATAAAATTAACTTAATATAGAGTTAATACCTTTTTTAATCGTGATTACTTTAATTATTAAAACTAAACTGAATAAGTATTTGGACAATAAAACCGGTCTAGGTCTCAAGCACAAACATACTTACCTAGCATTAATACACAGAAAAAAATTTGCTCGTACTCATTACGTCAAAAAAGTTCGTTAATGACATTCTCGTTAAGATAACGAAAAATAATGAATAAATACGTTTTTGTAACGTAAATTTCGTTTATTTTCTATTACGAACCTTTTTTTTCATTTTTAGTACTCGTTAAAAAAGTTCGTTATCGTTAAATACGGGAAACAAAAATTTCAATCCATACAGAACTTATATTTTCCATTTTACACATTGCCGTAAATTTAGTTCATAGCTCAGTGGCAGAGTTGATGGATTGCAATGTTTAGGACAGTGGTTCGAAGCCACAAGCGGGCATAAAAAAAATTATTAAAAAAAAATTAAATAAAAAAATTTATAAAATAAATAATAAAAATAGAAACATAAATAAAAAAAATTAATAAATAAAAAAAATAAATAAAAAAAAATTAAAAAAAAAATTAAAAAAAAAAAATAAATAAATAAATAAATAAAAAAAAAAATAAAAAAAAAAATAAAAAAAAAATTAAAATAAAAAATAAAAAAGAAATAAATAAAAAATTAAATATATAAAAAAAAAAATTTAGTCTAGTAAAATTTTTCTTTCGTATTTGCGGTGTTTTTGCTGAAGAATTTGAAAGGTTTTTGGTTTTGGGGTATAACGAACTTTTTTAACGAACTACGAGCTTTTTTCAACGAAATGTTCGTTGTAGCCAAAATAACGAATTTTTCGTTGATTTTAACGAATTATTTAGTTATTAGTACGAGCAAATTTTTTTCTGTGTATTTATGTATTAAAAAATAAAAATGTTCATTCCTTTTTTCGATCCTGCCAAATTTGTTTCTAAATTGTAATATTACATAGGTACTTTATGTTGTAAAATTTATTAATGTTTTTCCAATCAAAAAAATATAATTTATATTATTTAAAAATACTTTCTGATCAATCTAAACTTCTCGAAGCTTCTCAATTGTACACACTAAACAATTATTAATCAAAATTAAAATTTAAATTGGTTTCAAATATTAAACACATGAAATTTTTATTTGATAAATAAGTTAATAATATTTACATTAAAGTTAATAATAATATTGATTAAAAAATTTAATCAAAAGAAGCCTTTTTTGGTACATTAAAATAATTTTTGGTTTTAATTTCATTTATGGTTAACATCAATAAAATTAAGATTACAAGAATAAAAAAAAACATATGTTTACAATGGAATCCATTTAGAATAAAAACAATATTCAAGTACACATTTGCTAAAATGAACCAGTTATTTCAGTATTTATTCAACTGAAATTCATTGATTAAAAATAAAAAGAAATCGAATAAAAAAAATACAATACCATTTTATTATGCGACATTATTAAATATGTAGGTATAAAAAAAAACATCTTTTCAAAAAAAAAAACATATGTTTTTCAATAAATATTTAAATTATAAGCAGCATATAAAAATTTCTTAACAGAAAACAATATCAAAATTATTGAATACTTAAGTATGCAAAATTTGAAATTTTGGAAAACAAGACTACATATTTCCAATTCACTTCTCAGATTCCTGATTGTGAAAAATTTAATGTTCAATTAACTTTAAGATTAAAATATTTGTATTTCTTTAGACATAAAATCTTACCAAAATCCTATTCTTGCTTCCCTCCGAAATTTTTATCAAAGTAATAATTAAGAAATAAAATTAAGTTTATTTTTATTCGATATTTACATACATATCGATCCACCTCAAACGATTTCTTTATTGAAAGTTAAAAAATTAAGTTAAATTAAATTTAATTATTTAGCCAAATTTTAAATAATTTCTTATTTGAGGTAAAAAAATCGAAATTGTTTTTTTTTTTAATTAATAGATTTTAATTTGAAAAATAAAATGTTAACAAATAACCGTAGAAACAAAGTCTAAAACTTAATTAGATTTTCTTCTTTGATTTTCAAATATTTTCAATAAAATTATTTATACAAGGTATATATGTATGTAGGTTTGTATGTATACTAAAACTATATGTTGTACAAAATTATTATGTATTATATGTATAATAATATAGAGATGAATGAAAAATGTTTATGACTTTTGAGCTGCTAATAATATTATGGAAAAATTCATAATAAATTTAAAACTTTCAAAGAAAAATAAATTTTATGCTATAAGTATATATGTTATTTATGTACTTGGCCCTGTGTAACCGACATTACATACAATTTACTGTAAATGTAGAAGGGATTTTCATTAAAATATTAATACATTAATCAAAGCGATAATTCTCTAAAGGTAAATAAAACTTAGATAGGTAAAACTAATGTTTATTTTTGTTTGTATCTATCTCTAACACAATTTTCTAAAGTATATTATTTTATGACTTAAGATTAAAAAATATTATGAAGAATTTACAATGTATACCTAAGTGCTTTGTTCAGAGCTATTAGCTATCACATTAACTTCAAATTTTCAATCTACAGTGTATTTTCCTAATCTCAAACTTTTTTCAATAAGTAAGTTTGTCAGTTTTCATAGAAAATACATAAACATGTAATTTACTTTAGCAATAAGTAGCTCATCATTAAAATATCAATTTTTTCTTATCGTAATTAATTTAAAAATTTTGAGTGATTGATTGATTTATTTTTTAGTTCATGCAAAATGTTAAATGATTATATGACTTTTGAGGATCCTGATATTATTTCAAGATCTGGGTCTGAAGACGAATTAATTGTTTTTAAATCTGTTGAAGATGAAATTAAACGAGGCGCTAAAATTCATGAAGAAAGACATCTGTTAAGAAGAAAAGGGTTACCAAAACTAAAGCCGTTATATTACGCTGAGAGGAAATCCCGAGTTACAAGGAACCGTCCTGTTATATATAAATGTCAATGGAACTATACAAAATGGCCCCCAATTTGCGATTACAAATGTGATCACAATTTTGGGAAATACACTTTGTGTCGTGACATTTTAACAGGAAAAGAGCATATTACTGTTTTATCTCAGCCTAGAAGAAGAATAGATTATCGAGGAAGAGCAAAAATAAAATTTTTATGGTCAAAACGCTTATTGCCAAATGTAACAACTAGAATTGATAAATTATCGCTACCTAGATCTAGAAAAGTTGAATGTACTTGGAAAATGCATTCAACACATTTACATTCTCGGCAATTGGATAATTTAGCAAAATATATGTTAGCAAAAGAAAATGAATGTTTTTATGGTGTCGATCAAGCAATCCAAATGGTGCAAGAAGAGAAATACCAAGATAATATAATGAAAGCAAAACTGCGGAAAAAAACCAAACTTGTTAAAGGAAAAATTATAAAAAAACGCAAAGAACAAGTTAAAAAAATTTGTTTTGCTTTATTCGAAATAATGAAAGATTTCTTAATGAAAGATAATAATTTCGTAATTGAAGGACAATTGCAGGATTTGGCTGCTATAATAAAAAAAAAAATCGTAGAATTTGCATGTAAATATAGTTAATATACATACTGGATATTACTCAAGATTTGAACGCATGTTACTTGCTTTTGATATATTTTAATTAATTTTAACAGATATTAAATATTAGATATCGATCATCTTTTTTTACTTTTTTTGACTTACAATGTTCATAATTCAAATTTACTTATTACATTAGAGGGTTGTGTAAAATTAGAGGGTTGTGTAAAATAATACATCAAATTTTACCGAATTATCTTATTATTAATATTCCACTGCAAACATATAATCTGCATTAACAAACGTTTGAAATAAATAAAAATTATTGAAATAAAATTTCCATTTTATAGGCTATGATATTAAACCTGACGGATCCAATTCATATTTAAGTAAATTTGCTCAAAAAATAGCAGACAATTTAGCACTGTGGATAGACAAATTCATAACAAATTACGGTTTCTGTCCAATTAATGAAATGTGCACAGCAATAGAGCCAGACGATAAATGTGATTCTATCGATAATGAAAAATCTATGAGACTGCCAATTGATGATTATATTCCATTAGATTCTAGCGAAGAAGAGGGTGTTGAGGAAGAAGAACAAGATGTATGTAATGAATGTGAAATATGTCAAAAAGAATCCATCAAAGTAATTTTTTGAATTAGAAATAAATTTCTGCAAAAAAAAAAATTATAAATGTTGAATCAAAAAGTATGTATAGTATAATTTCTTTGAAACAATTAGTTACTTTTATAAAATCACATTGTTTGTTTTATAAAAATTTTAGCAATATAAAAATAATATTTAATTTATAGATTACATACGTTTATATATTTTTTTTTTTTTGCACAACATGCAAATATGCAATCTGATTTGGGTAAGGCGCGAAATTATTTACTAAAAACAGGCGTCAGTATGGAAGTATGTGAATCAAGAAAATATATAGTGGCCTGCAATATCATCTAATCTACAACCAAAAATATCTCAGAAAAATCAATAATAAATTCAAATATTTTATTAAATGTATATAGTTTCATTTTACATATATAATTCATGTGCTCTAAAGCAATAGTATTTATAATTTGTAAGACGGAAGCATCTATTTCAATAGTATTTATAATTTGTGAGACGGAAGCATCTATTTCAATTTTAAATAAACTTAAGTTAGTACTTAACTTATATGTATATTTTTCTCACATGGATATGATAACCGATAAGTATGTATTTTACATTTTTGTAAGTTTTAAGAGTAAACGTTGTATTAAACCTTATAATTTTTTGTTAGAAAGTACAAGATTTTCGGCAATGTCTATTTTTATGTTCTGCTTAAATTTACTTCAACATTTTGTATCACTCATATAAAATACAAAATAGTTGCTGTATTTATTTATACGTGTGTATGTTGTTGTATGAACCCAAGGTATGAACATAAAACACGGTAAGCATTATAGTTTTTTTTTTACATTTTACAGATTTATTTATCTTAAAAAAAAATTGCAACAGGGAAATCTAGGAAAGTGCTGTTGCTATTTTAAAGGTTTAATAAAATTTAAAGAATAATAATATTTTTAGGTATGAAAAATTATTTCACATCATTTATTAGAATATTTTAAGCTAAAAAGATACATAGATAAATAACATTATATGTAATCAAAATAAATTTCATTCAATAACAAATTATGTATACTTGGAAAAAAAAATTTAATTCAATTTTCGAAATATGTGTTCACCTTTGTGTACACCAAAATATATAATGCTTCTTCTCCTAATATAACATTACAGCATGAGATCTAGTTTCAATAGTTCGCTTTCACATCTCAAGCATGAACATTTACTTAGTTTTCCAAATATCCATATAACTATACATAAAAGTAAAATTTTGTTGGTTAACGCATTTTCTGTTTTTCACAAGAATCATAACAAAAATAAAAGTCTGCTCAGAGACAAAAACTTTTGTGTTTATGTTATAAAAACAATAAATGCAAACATAATGAAAATAAAACAAATAAAGATCAACAAATTTAATTTTAAAAATTTAGAAAAACGTTAATTCTTCGCCTCATTTAACATTGAAATGAGAAGAAAAAAAAAAGTTGTTTGTAGGGACACACATCGTAAGCAGTATCACTAGGGAATATTAATAAAAGACATTATATAATGTATGCAATATGTTCTCCCTGCTACTTACATTATATTATATTTTTGTAGAATAACATTCAAGAAAATATTAGAAGGGGGGATAGTAAAAAAAAAAGTTGGACTTTAATCTTACTTTGGAAAAAAAAGGGTAAAAACTTAATGGTTTGAACGGTCAAAGAGAAAATGAGAGTTGATAGTTGCGTTCTGTATCTCTATATATATATGCGAGTACGTGCACTATTATATAATCGCAAACTTATCTTAAACTAAAATATTAAAAAAAAAAAAAAAAAAAAAAAAACAAGTAAGAAACTTTAATTAAAATTAACAAAGACCAAATTTATTAAGATTGAAATCTTTAAAGGCATTAATAATGTCATTACAAATCATTTTCAAAAGCTTAGAAATTTCAAGTTTTTCGTATAATTATTTTTTTTAAGAAAAAGGAACATCATAATGTTAATCTCAATGCTAGACATAATTCATAAAAGTTCAAAAAACTTTATTATCGTTAAAAAAATATCTTTGATGCATAAAATAGAAAAGAAAATAATAAGGTTTTATTATATAATAAGTATATAAATCTGGAATACTGGTGCTATAAATTGCTGGTTAAACAAAAAATAACTTTTATTTTGCAATTCTGGCAAAGTGGAAATAGTTAGGAATAAGACAAAAACAATTTTTTTTTGTTCTAATTAAATCATTTTTGAAACTTTGAACCTTTAGCTAAACAAACAAAAAACTTATGTAGATTATCTAGAATGTGGGTTTTATAGTGCAGTTCTAAATGGGAACTGAAATAAAAATTGTTTAGTACATAAAATCCAAAATGGATCTTTGACACTCAAATTTAGGGCCATTTTATGTTATTACTCGTTGGAGAAAAATTATGTCATTATTATAAATGTAAAGAGATATTATCTGCATTTATCTAAAAAAAAATTTAACTGGCATTCGGAGCTTTTTAAATAATTTTTTTATTCCTTTTTTGTCATTATAATAATTACTACAAATATAAGAATTTAAGTATGCTTACAAATCACTTACAAACATGTACGATCATATTTCATAATTTTTCACTATTAATCAGTTCTTTCTTCAATTCATTTTATTTAAAGTAAACAAAAAGATTAAATCTAATAGGTACACCTTTATGTTAAAAAACATCTTAACGAAACCTAAAAGTTTTTTTTATGCATAACATTTAAGTCAAGTAGTGATTCTTAAGGAACAATAATACTCTATTAACAAATGATTTTCTCTCGGATTTTCTTTTATTTTTGAAATAACACTAATACTTATTTTATATAATATAATCGAGAATATAATAAATTTCCTGAAATATTCAATGTGAATAAGAATTAGGCTTTTCAATTTGGCAAAAAAAAAATTCTAAGTAAGAATAAATTTTGTTTAATGTAAAAGAATTATAATATTTTTGAGTAAAAATATAGACAACGTGACTTTTGTTATTAATTTTGTAATACATTTTGAAAGGTATTGAAGTTATATTTTGTTCTAATTATAATTAAAACCTTTAGAACAATGTTACGGAAGACAAATTCACATGTGATGTGAAGAAAATTATATAAATAATGTACTTATTATCCCTAATTGCATTCACATTAAATTTTTTACTAGAATATGTGAAGAACTAATGCAACAAAATTGGAGAAGTATGCAGTATGCGCGGCAGCGAGCGTCTCAGTAACATGTTGCTATATAAATATAATTCTATTATCAACCCTGTTTCATTGTGGTATATTTATAAAGAATTTGTACGCATCACACACAGTAAGTAATAAAATACCTTGTACCTCGCCTTGTACAAACCTATTTTGTTTTTCTGAAACGAAAAGGACTTTTAGAAGTGAAAATTTCCACTTTTTTTCCGGTTATATTTTGAAATGCGAATAAAGTATACGTATTGGAAACCAATGACTGAGATCATAACGCTATAGCCCGTATAGTAAATAAATATATGTATTATGATTTCGATTTTAATTTGTGTCATTAGACTATAATATCGCTTGAAACTGTATCATATCATATCAAAAGGGAAAATAAAATTCTAAATCCTTTTAAGTACTAACCGCATATACGAAAGGATAAATAATTTTTTGGCCGCATTTTTCGTTAGTAATGTTAGTATGTGTATACTTAATATTAAGTTTTATATGTATGCATGGTACATGAGAATTGTTTTTATTACAAAAGCTTTTTTTCTGATTCCTTAAAATCGAGACTTAAATGATATTATTTAAATTAATTGTCTAATAAGCTGTCAACTTCAATTTACTTATTTCTAAAGCGATTTTGAATTTATATAATTTTTTTTTTCATTTATTATTATTTCAATTTATTTTAAAATAAAGAAAAAAGGATTTCAAATAAAATTTAACGATTTAACGTCTAGACTTTTGAATATATGTATTTTTTACAAATACATACATATAAAATATACTTAGAATTTTTCTATATAAAAGAAAAAACAAAACAAAAACGATTAGATTATATTTTTACATAATAAATATACCTATACTTATATAATATACTTTTTGAAATAAATATGTTTACATAAGATGAAAGTTGTATTAAATTTCTTAATAATCAGTATACTTAAATTAAATGTTAAAACTTTTAATAAGCGAAACATAAATAAAATTATATGATTATGAAATGTTTTCTAAAGATAAATTTATAATTGTACATATATTAAATATATATATATACTTTTTATAAAGTGAATAAAAAGTTGTGAATTAGATATACGAATGTCCCAAAAAATTAATAAATACATTTTTATTAAGTACTTAACAAAAAAAAAATTTCTTAAAGAAATACTTATGTACATAATAAAAATTTCATTAAAGTCGATACAAATAAGCATGATGATGTGCAAAAGTATATTTAGAGAATAATTCAACCTGGGTTCAAAAAATGATTGTCTCTTTATTAGTTATGGGAGCTATTATAAGACGTAAGGCAAATATATAACTTTTGTGATCTAAGTACGTTATTTTGAAGACTATACATTTAATTTAATGTACTTTATTGTACTGTTAGTATTGTTAGTCATTATATACTTACTTCATACTATATACTAAATTTGTTACCGTGAAGGTTGCATTAGGGTTTAAAAATTGTCAATTAATTTTAATTCGTGCAAAAAAAAAAAATATATATACGCACTTGACAAAATTTTAATACAAAAATGCATAATTGACATTTTTAATTCTAATGCAATTCTACACCGAAAACAAAAATTCTTTTGGCAGTATGAAATTGTTTTTGTAAATTTTGATTTCAAAAACGTATATAAACGGTGCAATTTCGAATGCAGTTTCATACCGTCAAAATTATTTGACCAAATAGGTAAGTGCTTACCTATATGCCTGGAGCTAACCAGCTTTGGTGGAGTGAATCACTCCCAAGCTAACCAGCTCCAGCTGTCTTTTTCCTTCTTGCTGGAAGTGACCAGCCTGGGTTAAAGTGGTATCCACTGACCTAGACTGGCTACTCCAGCAAGAAGTCTCTCTCTCTTCTTCTTCTTTCTCTTTAGGTGCTGGAGCTACCAGCCGAAACCAGTGGAGTTTACTTCACTGGCTTGGGCTGATAGCTCCGGCGATGGTTGGTATTGGAAGCGAGTCTGTTTTGCAAACCGCTCCAATAGGCAACCTAACCCATCCTGTCCTGGTGGAGGATTCTTGGACCTATCCAAGAATCCGAAGCTTGGACTCGCTGTCCGCCACCTGGTCCCTTCTGCTTCTGGAGTGGATCTTCAGGTCAAGGCTCTGCCATGACCAGGGGATTCACTGTAGAGGTAGAAGAGACCAAGATAGGCTGTCGCGATGTACCCTGAGTCTCCGTGTCCGGGAGCGGCTCCAAGCCAACGCCACGGCGTAGCTCTGGGTCTCACCATGGACATGGATGACTCTGGATGCATTGTGGCAGAGAATCTGGTTCCTCCTGCTCCGGAGTGAATCCTGGAACCACGAGTTATGTTGGTTTTGGGATTTACCTTGGACATGGATGACACTAGGTCACCTGGTGGTAATGCGTCTGGTCGCTCCCACTGTACGAGCGGATGCAAAACCAACTAATGGCTTGGTTTTGTAATTCGTCGTGGAGTGGGTGAAACCAGACTGCATTGTGGAATGGCCCCGATCACTTGTCCTTGGTTCCAACCCATTCGTGCGGTTGCCCGGTTGGACCAAGACGAGTATACACGTGATCAGGAACCACCACCTTGGACAGGCATATGTACTTATGTGCATATATGTGTGCATATGTAACCATAGGCACAAGCATCTGAATGCTTGTCCATATGCACATATATGTGTACATACGTACATATATAATTATTAGATATTTTTTTGTTCTAAACGCCACTTTCTATTTTTCTTTTCTTTTCAACTTCAAATTCGAAATTTTCCTTTTAAATTTTTTTTTAATAATTTTTTTTTCTCTTTTCAATTTTTTTGATACCGTCAAAATTATTTGACCAAATAGATCTTCAAAATTATTTGACCATATAGATCCCTTGACAAATTAATTGATATTGAATCATATCAACAGGCAGAACATCGTACGTAAAATTCAAGACATTATCATCAAGTAAACAAAGAAACAAATCATCAACATACAGACAAATTTAAAACTAGTAATAATACTAAAAAAAAAAAAAGTATGTACAAATAAAAACTACTTAAATGTATTAGTTACCTTCTAGAAAATAAAACTGTATACACAATTTTTTTTACTTATGATATTCTATTTAAAAACTACAAAAAAAAAAACAAAAGGAATTTTAGAAAAATGTTAAACTAAACTTAAAACTAAAAGTTAACATTAAAAGATATAAAAAGATTTTATATATATAAAAAAAAAAACAAAAAAAAAAAAAAAAGAGAAAAAAAAAAAAAAGGAAAAGAATTACAAATAATTCTTAAGAAACTAAATAAAAAAGATAAGAAATTTTTTTAAATTGTTACAACCAGGATAATGATAGCTAAATATTAGTATATACTTTATTTTTGTTAAATAAAAATTTTTTGTAAAAATTACAAATATGAGTTATTTCTAAAAAAAAAATTCCCACAGGTCCTTAAATAAAAAGATATGCCGGTGTTAGTCCCGACTTTAGGTGGCAGAGGCCATGAGTCGAAGCTAAAACATTAATTTTTAACCTATATTTTCTCTGTAATTGAGGAGTTGGGGTTACAACATATATATTCCTCTTCTGTAAGTAGACAGGTAAATTAATTAAGAGAAAATTACCAGCATTTTTACCTTCCCAAATCTTTGATTTTCCTTTTTTTGACATCCGATAATATTTGTTATGAACCTCTGGTGTTCACTGTCACGAACCTACCCACTCGGCGAGCTTAGACCAGGCCATTGAAAATGGATGTCAGACAGTGGACTCGGCACCAGATAAAATTCGGCTGGTAGAGCACCTTCTTTTGCCTCTACCTTAGCCACTCACTTTTTATCATAAAATTTTTATGATAAAATTCTCCTAAGTTCAGTTTGAACTCTCACTCTTAGTATTTTTATACCACCCCCCCGTTTTCCTCATAAAATAAATCATAACAAAATGGCGCCCAACGTGGTAAAGGCTCTTCGAGTCCTACCCAACCCAACGTGGTGGGACTATGAGTCCTACCCTAAAATTTTATACTTTGTAAGGTAAACACCTTACACGACCCTAACTTTCTAAGTAGAAAAAAGTTGAGTTAAGTAAATTTTATTGATTTTACCCTTACATATTTTGTAACCCCAATTACAATTTAAAAAGCTCTATAAAAATTCCTCGTTAATATTCGGAGAAGATTTTCACCCTGCAGTGCGAGTGCAGTTTAAAATGTAGGCCCGGTCTACACTGGTACGCACTGGGGTGAACATTTTCAGAACAATATTATTTCCTTTCTTCTATAAAACTATTCTTTCTTTAAAATCTTATACTATACATTCCTCCTGATATTTTTCCTTACAGTGTGAGTGCAGTTTAAAATGTGGGCACGGTCCACACTGATACGTGCTGAGGAACAATTTCAGGAGAAATATAAAAATCTATTTCTAAAAAAAAAAATAAAATAAAAATTCAAAATCGTACAGTGTGAGTACAGTTTAAAATGTGGACGCGGTCCACACTAGTACATGCTGCGATTTTGAATTTAATAATGTACATGCAATCATGAAAATTGCAAGTACAAGTTTCATGCAGGTTTCCTTCCTTACAGTGTGAGTGCAGTTTAAAATGTAGGCACGGTCTACACTGGTACATGCTGGGGAAGGAAACGCAATTGAAACAATTTTCTTTTCTATCTATAAATCCCACTAACAAATAATAGAGCTTTCTATAAATCATTCTTACCCTAAATTTTCCTATCTATCATCAAACTACACCAGGCAAAACAATTTTTTTATTAAAGGACCTACATAAAAAAAAAAAATAAAAAAATAAAAAAATAAATAAAATCTTATAAAATCTTTCAAAAATTTGTTTTGAAATAATAAAACCAAATACTTCTATTTAAATAAATAAAAACTTAAAAGTAAAGTTATCATATAAAAATTTTTTTTTATATACAAATACAATGTCGAAAAACGTATATCATATAGTCCCAGAACATCTAGAAGTCGTAGAATTAAATTATGAATATGATAGGCGTCAGATTTCCTATACAGACCCAAACGCTATGTCCGATTTAACAGAACACCTAATCCGTGAAGCGCATGACCCACAATCTCGTTTACGCTGGAACTCGCGAGGTAATACCCCTCGTTCCTCAACTATTATTAATTCCGCTGTAAGCGAAGCAAAGAAAATTATAGAAACAACAATAAAAAGCTTGAAACAACCTTCAGTAGTGAAGTTATCAATACTAAGAAGCAGGTTATTACACCACAAAAATAGAATATTAGATATAGCAGAATCAGGTGACATAGGCGAACAAGTATTAAGCAATCTAGTAAATAAAATTGACACCTATCTAGGTCTAATAGATTCTGAACTGAACAAGTTAGGAAAAGATAAAGCTACCTGTTTTGAAGAAGACCTAACAAAAACTCAAAACCCAATAATAGGGGAAAGACAAGAACTTCCTTCAGTCCAAGAAGTTCTAGAAATTAGTCCGGAAAAGACTCCAATCAATGAAAAAACTACCAAAAAAAATAAAGAACTTACCCCACCCAAACAAACACATCAAATAACAGAAATCATAGGAGGAAACGAATTTCCAATCTTCTCCAGACAAAATCAAGTAGAAAGCACAATTTTAAATTGGCCTCAACTAGCTCGTCCAAACCCAAATAGAGTAAAAACAAATCTCTATAATAAATACGATTTCCCACCAAAAAACCAAAATGTAGAAAAAACGAACTTAAATGAAATGAAAGAAATGAAAAAATCAATAGAAAATATAAGTAAAGCAATTTTACCATTAGTGAAAGAACACTTAGCTAAACAACCAACCCCACCTGAGTGGAGAGGACTTCCACCAACTTTTAATAGATCTAGCATCCCAGAGCCTGATTACGCAAGTTCCCAGTCTTCAATTATAAGTCAAAGAACAAGATTCTCAAACCCTGAAATCCGAAGACAAACTCCAGAAAACCCAAGAAATAATCCCCCAAGAAATCGAGACAGGCGCAACTCCGTTCCCAGAAATACAGCTGAACGGCAAGTCAGATATTACGAACCTCGACTATCCAAAGAAATAGACCTGAAAAAGAGATTCGGCTTATTTTTCAATGGGGACGAAGTTGAAAACTTCGTGAAAGATGTAGACAACCAGCGAATAGACCATAATATTTCGGATAGAGTCCTTATAAATAACTTCCATCAATTACTCGATCCTACTGTAAAAAAATGGTACTTTGTCTACTTTAGGACCCATAATAAACTAAACACAACTTGGAGAGCACTTAGCGCAGCCCTAATAAATGAATATGCAGATGCTTTAGACGAAGATCTGAAATTTACAGAACTAATAAATAGAAAACAAAAATTAGGAGAAACATGGCGAGAATTTATTCAAGCCATGATTTCACTTAATCAGAAATTAGAAGCTCCATTAAGCGAACAGAGATTAAGTAATAGAATTCGACTAAATACGAGACGCGAATATCGTGAGCCCTTGCAAACAGTCGATATACCTAATCTGAACACCCTCAGAGCCAAACTTAGAATGATAGACTCCAATCGTGAATCTAGGCCAACTTACAAGACTTTCTACGACGAAAATCAGTACAGTAAGCCATTCAACGACCGGAATAGACATCGCGTCCAAGAAATTCATTACGAGGATGAATACTACTACGATGAAGATCTTGATAATGAATTTTATGAAGTAGACGAGCTACAAAATCGCAATAACCCATCCTTTAAACCCAACCAACAAACCAACTTCAAAAAGAGGTATGAAGAGCCCTCAAGACCCAAAACATATCCAAATCCAAGGCCAGCTACTCCAGAAAGCAAATTACAATGCTGGAATTGCGAAATGGCAGGCCATGGATACATGGACTGCCCAGCCAACTTTAGGCGGATATTCTGCTATAAATGCGGAATGGCTAATGAGATCTCCCCTACCTGTAAAAATTGTAATAAAACAGTTAGATTCCAGGGAAACTAACTCAAGAATCTGTAGACAGGCCAACTACAGATTACAACCCAGGCCAAATAAATTTATTCCCTATAGAAAATAATAGAAATAATTTTAATATAATAAATAATAATCCTAATACTATTAATAATGAAGTTGAAGGTACCCCTATAAAAATTTTAGAAAGACCTAAAAATATAGAAATAGAAACCAAACCAAAAAAGCATTGGCCTCCATACCACATAAGAAAAAAAGCCTACGACAAAAAACGGGCGGAAATAGTAACCTATAAAAATATTAGCGAGGTTAGATATAATATAAATAAAATAATGAGATCAAAAAAGAAAAAAAAGAGTTCTTTACGAAAGAAAAACTTTTATAAACAAGTAAAAATCGATAAAAACAGAATATTATCTTCAGTTATTAAAATCCCACACGATAACCGACCTTATGTTAGAATTCAATTAGGGAAAGCAACCCTTGAGGGATTATTAGACTCAGGTGCTTCTATATCTTGCCTAGGAAAAACCACGAGATGGATATCAGAAAATACAAATTATAAAGTACATAAAATTTCCGACTCTGTTATAACAGCGGCCGGTAATAAAACCGAAATTATAGGTTACATGCTAGTACCCATCACTTTCAATAATATTACAAGAACTCTAAAAATACACATAGTACCAAATTTATCTCAAGATCTTTACCTTGGGGTAAATTTTTGGACACAATTTCAATTAGCTCCCCAAATTTTTAATTTAGTTTCCGAAATATCACAAACCGATCCAAAAGTTCATGATTTAAACAATAAAGAACAATTAGAGCTAGATCGTATCAAAATCATGTTTCCCTCATATGCTGTAGAAGGATTAGGGTGTACCCATTTTGAAGAACATATAATAGACACAGGGGAAAATGTACCAGTAAAGCAAAAGCATTACCCAATCTCCCCTGCAATACAAAAATTAATGTATTCCGAAGTAGACCGAATGTTAGAAATGGGTGTTATAGAGGAAAGTAACAGTGCTTGGACTTCCCCAGTAGTACTTGTAAGAAAACCTGGAAAAAACCGTCTTTGCCTAGATTCAAGAAAAGTTAATGAATTGACCAAAAAAGACGCGTACCCCTTACCAAATATCCAGGGTCTTCTCGCGAGAATAGACAAAACGAAGTATATTAGTAGTATAGATCTAAAAGATGCTTTCTGGCAAATACCCCTAGAAAAATGTTCGCGTGAAAAGACCACTTTTGCAATACCCGGAAGACCTCTCTATCAGTATACTAGAATGCCGTTCGGACTTTGCAACGCCGCGCAAAGAATGTGTCGACTTATGGATAAGGTTATTCCCCAACATCTAAAAGAAGAAGTTAAAGTCTATTTAGATGATTTAATGATCGCTACGGAAACCAAGGAGCGACATTTCCAACTTCTGAAAGAAGTAGCCTCCGCTTTAAGAAAAGCGAATCTTACCATTAATGTCGAGAAATCCAAGTTTTTCATGAAAGAAATAAAATACTTGGGATACTTAATAGGCGCGGATGGCACAAAACCTGACCCAGGGAAAATAACAGCAATATCCGAATACCCTGAACCAAAAACACCAAAACAGACTAGACGTTTTCTTGGAATGACGGGATGGTTTCAACGCCTCATTAAAAATTATTCTACAATAGTCTCTCCCATAACCGATTGTCTTAAAACCAAAAACAACAATAATAATAAATTCGTTTTTACAAATCAAGCAAGAGAAGCTTTTAAAAAAATTAAAGAGATACTTGTTTCAGAACCAGTTTTAGCTCCCCCAGATTACAAAAAACAATTCTTTATACAAACTGATGCCAGCAAATCCGGTATCGGGGCTGTGCTCTTTCAATATGACTCCGAGGAAAATGAACACCCTGTAGCTTTTATGTCAAAAAAATTCAATGACACCCAAAGCCGGTGGGCAGCCACAGAGCAAGAGTGCTACGCAGTGGTTGAAGCAATAAAAAAATTTAGAATGTACGTGGAGGGAACTAAATTTACGGTCCTAACAGATTGCGCATCCCTTCAGTGGTTAAGAACATGTAAAGACCACCACGGTAAGCTATTCAGATGGTCTCTAAAACTCCAAGCCTTTGAGTTCGACGTACAACACCGATCAGGCAAAAAGAACGTTGTAGCCGACACTCTTTCGCGCTCATTTGGCTTAGAAGAAATATCAGTACGGTGCCCAGATTTAAATTTAAATTCTGAATCATTTGAGTCTGAAAGCTACAAGGAGATTCGAGAAGCTATCGAAGATAACATTGATAGACTTCCTGATCTCAAAGTAGTAGATAATAAGGTTTTCAAAAGAGTTGATTTTAGACAAAACGAAACCACTTCAGAATTCAACCTCTGGCGACTTTGGATTCCGGATGAACTTGTAAACGAAGTAATAAAGAACAATCACGACCCTCCCCATTCAGCTCACGGCGGGTTAGGAAAAACCCTTTACAAATTAAGAACAAAATATTTCTGGCCCCGCATGTTTACAGATGTAAAAAAATACATATCCAACTGTACGATTTGCAAAGAAACTAAACCCTCAAATCAGATACTGAGACCACCCATGGGAAACAAACCCATCCCCGAAAGACCCTTTCAAAATTTATATATAGACTTTTTAGGCCCTTATCCAAAATCCAAGTCCGGAAACACTTTTATCTTCATAATATTAGATTCATTCTCAAAATATGTAATTATAAGACCGTTACGTAAAGCGACTTCAGCAAACGCAATTAAAGTGCTCGAAGAAGCTTTCAATTTATTTGGTTGTCCTGAACAAATCTTAAGTGATAATGGTACCCAACTTACTTCTAAAGAATTTAAATCCTACTTAAAAAATTATGGAATCGAACACAAACTAACGGCTTTCTATTCCCCGCAAGCAAACGCGAGCGAGCGAGTTAATGGCTCAATTCTTAACGCGATACGAGCTTACGTCGATGATCAGCAAACCAACTGGGACGGTGATCTTGAAAGCATAAGTACAGCCCTCCGTGCCACAGTACATGAAGCCACTGGCATGTCTCCGTACTATATCCTTTTTGGTCAACATATGATAACTCACGGTAGCTCCTTCAAATTACTAAAAAAATTACATATGTTAGAAGGAGAAGACGTAGAAATATTACCTCCCCCAGGTTCGTTTCAAATAATTAAGGAAATCGTAAAGCGTAATCTAGAAAAAGCTAAAGAAAAAGGAAGAAGGCTTTACAATAGGAAATGTAAGAACATCAAGTATAAGATAGGACAAACAGTATATAGGCGAAACTTTGCTCAGAGCGACTTTGGCAAACATTTCAACGCTAAATTAGGAAAAAAATTCATTCCTTGTACAGTACTTAAAATAATCGGTAACAGTATTTATGAAGTAAAAGATCTAATAGGCAAAAATACAATAGGACGCTATCACGCGAAAGACATCAAAACATAATAGGAATTCTGAAGTTTATCATACGTTTAAACTGAGTGACTATTTTTAAAATTTAAAGTATTTTTTTTATGATAACTTGAACTTTCGAGAAAGTAATATCCGTTTAATTAATTTTTGAATTTTTTTATTATTTCAGTAATTCTGAACCTACAAAAAAAAAAAAGCACAATTAAAGAAATAAACAAATAAACATTGTAAAAAAAAAAAAAGAAAAAAAAAAAGTAAGTTCCAAAACATTGGAAAAGCAATTTTATTAAAATGAGTTACAATTATCGTGCTAGATTCAGTGTGGGCCACAGAATTATATGTAATTTCCACACCAGATCAGTACGAGAATACGCTAACGAAATGCTAAAACTTTTAGATGAATTAAATACAATTATTGAAAATGAGCAAATTGAAACCAACCTAGAAAAAATGAGAAAAAGCACAGAACTTCTAGTCTTGCAAACTTTCCAATTCAATTTGAAAAATAGAATTTCAAAATTAGTAATCGCCAAAAATCCTGAAACACTCATGGAAGCCATTAACTTAGCTTTAGAATTTGAAGAAGAACCATTTTAATAGAAATGCTTTACCAACAAAAAAAATATAAATAAAAAAAAAAAAAAAAAAAAAAAATTTTTTTTTAAAACATATATAGATGTATACCTATATTAAAAAAAAAAAAAAAAAAAAAAAAAAAAAAAAAAAAAAAAAAAAAATTAAAAATGTACAATTTAGTAATCTTTTATTCTTTTTATTTCTTTCAGAAAATTGTAACAAAATCAAAAAAAAAAAAAAAATTAATAAAAATAAAATAAAATAAAATTTTATATTAGTTAGATATTATTGTAATTAGAAACTAAACTTAGAACATATAAAATTGGAACTTATTATAAAAGAACAAATACGTTTTTGTTAAAAATATAAAAAAAAAACCTTTTGTTAAAAATTTCAAAAAATACAAAAAAAAAAAAATAATAAATAACACATACTTAGACAAACACACATACACACATCTTAACACAACATAAACAATTTTTTTTTCTTCTATATATTATGTGTAAAGACTTATTAAGCTGCATCGGGATATCTATGTCCTGGATGACCCAGCCAATAACTTTCTTTTTATATTTAACGGGATCTATAATTGCACTTTTCCTTCTTTTATTTTTACTTCTTGCTTTCTGTCAAATAAGAAATTACTGTATGTTTAGGCGAGTGTTGTTATTGTCCGCTCTGACTCAAAATGTACAGTCTAGCGTTGTAATTATTCAAAACATATACAGACCTGTTTATGACCAAACTGAACTAAACATTTACCCATTATACGAGAAAAAGATAGAAGATTACGCGACAAAAATTTTAAACTATAGTGATACTTACCCCATATTTGGCAAACCCCTCACAGATATTAACTTAATCCACAATTGCAAAGATGGTATCTTAGTCCCTCCAATCCTGACAGCTAATGTCACCACTATTCCAATTAATAATGACAAAATCAACCCCCTAAGTTTAATCTCTCCTTTAGTAAGCATAAAAATATACGTAAAGAAATATGAGATAAAACTCACCCCCAATGAAAAATTAAATATTAAAATGCTTGAGTCTATCTATCCGGAAACAAAACAATGGTCTATTCAGCCAATTCTTTCTAAAGAAATGAATTTAGAATGGTTTTGCGAAGAGCCAAAAATTGAAATTTTGATAGAAAACTTCAAAA
Organism: Hybos culiciformis; assembly: GCA_964007475.1. Taxonomy (NCBI): domain Eukaryota; kingdom Metazoa; phylum Arthropoda; class Insecta; order Diptera; family Hybotidae; genus Hybos; species Hybos culiciformis. The sequence goes on from OZ023274.1 coordinate 72,208,411, forward strand.
TAATTGAAAAATTTGAAAACCTACCACTAATAGGTATGGTCAATTCTGTAGAATTTAAAGAAAAATTTAAAAATTGCGAAACCTCTCTGTGTGAAGTTGGACTGAAAAATCTTCTAGACCCTTACAAAAATTTAAGACGACGTCCTCGCAAATTTAAACGGGAAGCCGAAGAGCCAAGTAGTTGCACTTCTTTTAGTATTTTGGGAAAATGGGGAATCAACTTCAACAATTGCAACATTAATTTAGATTTGTTTAAAAATGACTTAGAGAATACTAGACACGAACTAAATTACTACGAAACAATTTTGAAAAATCAAACTGAAATAACAAACGAATTATTTCAAAACACGGAAAAAATAATAATTAGACTAAACTACCAACAAGAACAATTAGAAAAACATCTCCATAGTCAATACCTATCAACTCAACATACAATCCAAGTTATAAAACTAATTGCCGATATTAAAACTTGGAAGTTAGATCAGAAAAGTCAGGTCAGAAACATTATTTCCCATACACAATCTATGTCTTTAGAATTATTACAATCCCTGAAACAATCCTTATCTCTACACCAATGGGTAGGGAAGTGCATCGCAACACAAGATTGCGTTGAAATCCATAAATTTCTCAGTAGCAAAATAATCTACTGGAACGACTTACTAGCCCACAACTTTAATCCCCATCCAACCCTTATGTACCATCAATCCATCCCTTTCTTTATATTTACAACTCCAACCGAAGTACAGTGGAAATACCTTCCCACATTAATCCTCCCCTCATTACAAATTAATGCTGGCTGTCACTCCCTAGAAAATTCTCTCTTTCTCTGCGAGAAATGTTATAAACAAAACTTCAAGTTCCTCACTTTGAACCTTAATAATACAAATAAACATATAAAACCTAATAGAAATATTTCAGTTTTAATATTGGGTTAATGGAAAAATGTATATCTGAGCAAGGCAATACCAACGTTAGCCTAAAAATTAGGGATCAATGTTTAATCTTAAACTCGCAAGGACTACAAATTACAGATAGTACATTATGTCAAAAAATTGGAACAATTGAGTCAGACCAAATCCTAACTCAATATCATTCTCAAGACATTCCTAGTATATTTTCGTTTCAAAACCATTCACTCGATATGCTGATTAATTACAGCATAAATGGAAAATTTAAATTTCTGCAAAATAATGTCACATATCATAAGCTAGTCAGCTCCCTAACTAACAAAGCAACCCAATTAAGTGACCTTTCTCAAAACTTCAAAACTCACATCATAGCAGTACATAATACAAATATGTTTCTCAACACATTCAATTTGTTATTACTGACATCCTTTATTGTCACCCAAATATTGACCCTCAATTGGGAAAAGATAAAGAATAAAATAAGACCTAGACAAGTCCCCCAACAAACTTCAGACACAATACAATATTCCCAAAACAACACAAAAAAAAGGCTATCTTCTAATTTTCCAAGGTAGAGAAGACAATACCGACAAAACAAAATTGTACAAAATTGATAGTCAGAGTGGAAATAATTACCTCCTCCAAAACAATGTCCTTATAATTCAGAACGAAACCAATAAGTCACTTCGACGATTTTCACAAGTGACAAACTTCAATAAAGTGGATGCTTAGAAAAAAAAAATTTTTTTTTAGCTTACAATCTAATTTTTCAAATATAAATTATCCTGTAGATAAAATTTTCATAACTAAGGTGCTATTTTCTATCTTTTCTAACTTTTGCATGGGGTACAAATTTTCAAAATAAAGCAACAATAATAACGCTATTCATTTCAATTTTACAGATGGAACAGTTAGGACGTAAAACTTTCACGAAAGAGGACTGTGAAGAAATGTTGGCGGCGTATGCTTTTCACGATCCCAACTATACTCAGCCTGATTTGCGGTGGTACACTGAAGATCAAGGTCCCAAACCGTTAAAAATAGAACGTTTTCTAAAAAGACAACCATTTAGGGAACCAGAAATTCCCAAAATGATTGAGAAGCCAAAATTAGATCCGCTAGTTCCTCCATCGATACCGCGTGTACCCGATGAGGAAGGGCTAAATCCTCCCGCCACTCTAAAGGCGATATTCGAAGGAGTTGAAGTAGAGCCCACGCGGAAGCATTATAAGATCAGGGTGAGGAAGCAGGGTCCGATGTCGGTCCTGCAAGCCACTATCACCAGAAAAAAGGCTACACTAACGTGTAAGCAGACAGGGGCCGTTAAGAAAATTAATTTCGAGACAAACGTGGTTCAAATTTTTCCAGGTACCACCGAAAAACAGCTGAGTAACCCGAAAAGGAAGAGATATGATTAGCGGTAAGTTATGAGACTCTTATCTCAGGATCGGCTTCGAGCCCCTTTTTCCTTCTTATTCTACTTTCACCTCCTCCCTTTTTTTTTTTTAGAACCTTCCCTTTTTTCTAGTTTCAATCAGCCACCTTCTATGAGCTCGATTGAACCTATTTTGTTACCGTGAAGGTTGCATTAGGGTTTAAAAATTGTCAATTAATTTTAATTCGTGCAAAAAAAAAAAATATATATACGCACTTGACAAAATTTTAATACAAAAATGCATAATTGACATTTTTAATTCTAATGCAATTCTACACCGAAAACAAAAATTCTTTTGGCAGTATGAAATTGTTTTTGTAAATTTTGATTTCAAAAACGTATATAAACGGTGCAATTTCGAATGCAGTTTCATACCGTCAAAATTATTTGACCAAATAGGTAAGTGCTTACCTATATGCCTGGAGCTAACCAGCTTTGGTGGAGTGAATCACTCCCAAGCTAACCAGCTCCAGCTGTCTTTTTCCTTCTTGCTGGAAGTGACCAGCCTGGGTTAAAGTGGTATCCACTGACCTAGACTGGCTACTCCAGCAAGAAGTCTCTCTCTCTTCTTCTTCTTTCTCTTTAGGTGCTGGAGCTACCAGCCGAAACCAGTGGAGTTTACTTCACTGGCTTGGGCTGATAGCTCCGGCGATGGTTGGTATTGGAAGCGAGTCTGTTTTGCAAACCGCTCCAATAGGCAACCTAACCCATCCTGTCCTGGTGGAGGATTCTTGGACCTATCCAAGAATCCGAAGCTTGGACTCGCTGTCCGCCACCTGGTCCCTTCTGCTTCTGGAGTGGATCTTCAGGTCAAGGCTCTGCCATGACCAGGGGATTCACTGTAGAGGTAGAAGAGACCAAGATAGGCTGTCGCGATGTACCCTGAGTCTCCGTGTCCGGGAGCGGCTCCAAGCCAACGCCACGGCGTAGCTCTGGGTCTCACCATGGACATGGATGACTCTGGATGCATTGTGGCAGAGAATCTGGTTCCTCCTGCTCCGGAGTGAATCCTGGAACCACGAGTTATGTTGGTTTTGGGATTTACCTTGGACATGGATGACACTAGGTCACCTGGTGGTAATGCGTCTGGTCGCTCCCACTGTACGAGCGGATGCAAAACCAACTAATGGCTTGGTTTTGTAATTCGTCGTGGAGTGGGTGAAACCAGACTGCATTGTGGAATGGCCCCGATCACTTGTCCTTGGTTCCAACCCATTCGTGCGGTTGCCCGGTTGGACCAAGACGAGTATACACGTGATCAGGAACCACCACCTTGGACAGGCATATGTACTTATGTGCATATATGTGTGCATATGTAACCATAGGCACAAGCATCTGAATGCTTGTCCATATGCACATATATGTGTACATACGTACATATATAATTATTAGATATTTTTTTGTTCTAAACGCCACTTTCTATTTTTCTTTTCTTTTCAACTTCAAATTCGAAATTTTCCTTTTAAATTTTTTTTTAATAATTTTTTTTTCTCTTTTCAATTTTTTTGATACCGTCAAAATTATTTGACCAAATAGATCTTCAAAATTATTTGACCATATAGATCCCTTGACAAATTAATTGATATTGAATCATATCAACAGGCAGAACATCGTACGTAAAATTCAAGACATTATCATCAAGTAAACAAAGAAACAAATCATCAACATACAGACAAATTTAAAACTAGTAATAATACTAAAAAAAAAAAAAGTATGTACAAATAAAAACTACTTAAATGTATTAGTTACCTTCTAGAAAATAAAACTGTATACACAATTTTTTTTACTTATGATATTCTATTTAAAAACTACAAAAAAAAAAACAAAAGGAATTTTAGAAAAATGTTAAACTAAACTTAAAACTAAAAGTTAACATTAAAAGATATAAAAAGATTTTATATATATAAAAAAAAAAACAAAAAAAAAAAAAAAAGAGAAAAAAAAAAAAAAGGAAAAGAATTACAAATAATTCTTAAGAAACTAAATAAAAAAGATAAGAAATTTTTTTAAATTGTTACAACCAGGATAATGATAGCTAAATATTAGTATATACTTTATTTTTGTTAAATAAAAATTTTTTGTAAAAATTACAAATATGAGTTATTTCTAAAAAAAAAATTCCCACAGGTCCTTAAATAAAAAGATATGCCGGTGTTAGTCCCGACTTTAGGTGGCAGAGGCCATGAGTCGAAGCTAAAACATTAATTTTTAACCTATATTTTCTCTGTAATTGAGGAGTTGGGGTTACAACATATATATTCCTCTTCTGTAAGTAGACAGGTAAATTAATTAAGAGAAAATTACCAGCATTTTTACCTTCCCAAATCTTTGATTTTCCTTTTTTTGACATCCGATAATATTTGTTATGAACCTCTGGTGTTCACTGTCACGAACCTACCCACTCGGCGAGCTTAGACCAGGCCATTGAAAATGGATGTCAGACAGTGGACTCGGCACCAGATAAAATTCGGCTGGTAGAGCACCTTCTTTTGCCTCTACCTTAGCCACTCACTTTTTATCATAAAATTTTTATGATAAAATTCTCCTAAGTTCAGTTTGAACTCTCACTCTTAGTATTTTTATACCACCCCCCCGTTTTCCTCATAAAATAAATCATAACAAATTAAGTGTGGCTTTAGCATAACATCGAATTTAGCATAACTCTAAATTCATAAATAGCTATTTTATACATACCTCAGTCTTGTAATTAATTAAATCAAGGACAATTTATTCCAAAAAAATTAATTCAATATTTACAAAGTATTTCTTGCAGGGAAAAAGAAAGTTAATTAAAGAAGCGATTTTTATTAACATTTTATAACGTAGAAAATTTCCTTATTTTTAAACAAAAAAAAATTTTAGTCAGAGAAGCTAATTTTTGTTTTTTTTTTTAGAAGAAAACCTAAAAATTTGAATGTAAAGGCACCAAAAAACAATCATAAATGGCATAATTAAGAAAATTTATATTTTAAGTTTGTTTTTAAATAATTTACAAGATCATTATATTCATCATTATATTATAAAGTTGAAAAGTTTTCGAAAAGTTTACTATTTTTCTTTTTAACTATATTTTCGTGTAAATGGGGAACTCATTTTAGGGATGGCATTTTTAATAACCAACTTAATATCATCAAAATGTGTTAAAAAATGTTTTCGGTACAAATTTTTATTTTTTATTTTTAAATATATTTTTTTAATGAAATCAGACCTCTGCAGAGATCTAATATATCTTTGTTGAAAAGAATAAAAAATCATTTAAAAAATTCAATTTTTTTCTTATACAGATGGAAAATTTGATCCTTTTTATCAATTGTAATTTAGGTATCATTTTACTTAACAAAAAAAAAAACGAACTTGAATAAATCAAATTCCACAAAAAAAAAAACAGATTAACATATTTTTCTATGCTACTAAATTAAAGCAAACAAAAAGGAAATTTATTCAAAAATATTCTTTTTTATTGTTGAAAATGTTTGAAAACAATTTTGAGGACCTTTTTATACCCAAAAAAAAAAGAAAAATTAATAAGAAAAAATTAAAATAAATCAAAAAATGGAAATATTATGTGATATTAACTAAGTTTAATTTTTCAAGGTAGATAGTTTTAGTAATATTGTTTGATCTAAGATAGAATACAGTTTTTAATTTAATATTATTACACTGACTTCGTTCAATAGGTATGTATAAATTTGAATCGATTAAAATATTAATTAAGTAGTAATTTATATTGTTATGTTTGATCGAAAACTGACTTACGTTACTGTGGGAAGTACTTCAATATAAATAAAATGTTTTCAATTTCTTGAAATATTAAAATTTTATTATTCATCCATATGGAAATTCAAAGAAGTAAACATGAAACAGCACCTTTAAGTACATTGTGTACTTACATTAGAATATTGTATGCATTGCAATGCAAGTATAAAAAAATTGTGTCAAACAATAAACTTACAATTTAGATATTTATTTTTATTTATAAAAATACTCTTCAAATGCAAAATTTCACCTACAATGCTAAATTTATAAAAGAGCACTTAATTTCAATGAACCATACATATTTTCATACTTTTAATACATTTCTGTGGAAAAGTTTTTGAATTAGCAAGAAATTCCTACAAAATTGAAATAAAAAGAAAAAAAACTTCATAATTTTTTTTTTTTACTTTATAAGCACCTACAATATTCTGAAGTGTGTAATAATAGTGTCGATAGTATAAATAAGAAATATAAAACATCATAAGAAAATTAATTCCATTATTACTTCTTGATAGAAAGTTAGAAAATATTTTATTTTCCAATTAATATTTGCAATAAAATTTGTAATAAATTAATATAGGATTTGAGACTTTTGTTTTGTCAATCTTTAAGATTCTATGATCGCGAGACGTTTTTAAAGCAAAGGAAAAATCTAGCCTAGTCCATAACAAGTAGGATAAATTAATGTGAACAAATCGAGAGATGATATAGTTTCTAGAAACAATAGACTAGAAAATCAAATGCCGATAAAATATACATTAAAGAAAGCCATAATAAGTATTTTAAATTCTTGCAGCAGAACGTACTATCAATAAAGCTTTGTCCCTTTTGCTTTATCCTTATACTCAATTCCAGTATATATACTTAAAAAAATGAAATGCATATACTTACTTATTATAAATTTCCGAGGGGTCAACCACCAAGGGAATACTTGTATTTTGCTTCGGCAATAACGGCAATAAGTTGGCAATACAGGGAATAATTCAATTACTTGCGGCAATAAAGCAATACAGGGGAATTTTTGGCAATACAGGGAATTTTAGGCAATAAATTGGCAATAAGAGCAATAAATTGGGAATACGAGTAATAGTTTGGCAATATTTCATCTATAATGTCATAATTATACACAATACATTAACATTTTCTTATAAAAAAATTAACAGTGCGTTCCGAAACTGAGAATATTTTAGAAACTGAAAAATTATTTTAATTTCTAGGATTTCTAGTGTTGGAACGACACGATTTCACAGCTGTTATTTTACATGTTTTCAAATAATTTCAGTTTGGGAACGCATTCTTTAAGTATTGCTTTTTATGTAAATATTGCAAATGTATACTTTTTACAGAAAATATTCTACATACTACAAACAAATAGAAAAGAAACTACCGTTACTGCCACAACGCTCCTCCTAATCAAAGATAACTAAGTAGCTTTGGTTCTAATCAAGGAATAAATCACTCTGATATTTGTGGAACAAAAGTTGATATTGCAATATATTTCCATACAAATTTCTACCTAAAATATATTTCCAAACAAAACACTGAAAAAAAATTTTTTTTTTCAAATAATTTCTATGAAAAAGTATATTTCTTATCTAACTTATATATTTTTTATGAAGAAATATATTTCTTATCGAAAAATCAATAACTACCAAAAATATATTTTTCAAATAATTTGCATTGAAGAAATATATTTTGTTCACAAATAACTATGAAGAAATATATTTCTACACAAATAACTAAAGAAATATATTTTCTACACAAATAACTAGGAAGAAATATATTTTCTACACAAATAAAGAAATATATTTTCTACACAAATAAAGAAATATATTTTCTACACAAAATAACCAATTTGTGAAAGCGAAAGGAGACAAAGAATACTTTTTTTTCATTCAATCAGCCCAAAAAAAAAAAAAATAATAATTATAATAAGTATTAATCATAATATTAAAAAAAGTTATTGTAAAGTCTTTAAATATTAAGTAACTAAGTCTATAAATATTAAGTAAGTTTTTTTTTATAGGTAGCATTTTTTCTTTTTCTTATGCCGTCAAAGTATTATAATTTACTACCGAACATGTATAACAATTTTTTCTGGCAAAAATTATTTTTCGAAAAAATTAATTGAAAATTATTTTTATAAAAGTTCAATAATACTGCAGAACAAATTTCTTCTTCATGGATGCTCCAGAGACCTCACTATAATTTTTGAATCCTCACCCAAAAGTAAGTTAAAAACGATACTTGGTTCGTTTGCATCAGCTCGAATTTTTTATATGGACCAATTGCAATTTTTCATGCTTTTTGATGTATATATTTGTACATTTGTACTCATAAGTCGGTAACAAGTCATCGAAACACTCGGAAACACCATTTACTTTATACCAATGGAAAGCTGTTCTAATTACCTCTCCAACGACATCATTGAAACCGCCCAAGCATTTCGAATTTAATGCTCAAATAATAAAAAAAACCCAGTCCGGTCACTTTTTCAAGCATTAAAGGCATTGTAACTAATATTATAAATTTTTGTTTTACTTCGTTAAATTATAGAAGACAATCTCACTTTCATTTTGATACCTAAACATTGATGATCGGTTGAAAATTACGAAAGCTGTAGAGAGACATTTATCCAACATAGTCAATTTGAAATCGCAAGGAAAATTTATACTGAAAATCTGCTGAAATACTAAAATTAAGATTTCTCAGCTATTTATAAACCGATTTTCAAATTTTTTTTATTGAAATGCATCTACTTGATGAGAGCTTTCTAATTCTGTTGATAACGAGTTCAAAAATCATTCGTAGATGGGGCTACAAGTCACATATGACAATATTTGGGAATATTGGCAATATTTGGGAATATTGGCAATATTGGCAATATATTGGCAATATGGCAATAAATACGGTTTATTGCCGAAATTGGGAATACTTGCATTTTTATTTAAGATGTGGTTGACCCCTCGTAAATTTCTGACGTTTATTAATGATTTATTTATAAATAAAATTTAAGAAATTTTTTGTACTATTTTAGGAAGTAATACTTTTAATATTGTAAGTATCAAATTTTTTTAATGCATACTTTTGATTGAAAAATTTTGTATTATGAAAAGAAAAACGATCATTAAATGAAGTCATTAAATAAAATTAGGTTAATAATCAATTGTACATAAATAAAAATGCATTTTTAATTTTTTTTTTACCATAATTCGTTTGCGTAGAATTTTATGCATTTATGTTTTTAAATATAAAAAAAATTTATACTTATTGTTTATTCTAAAATTTAATGTGAAAATTAAATAGAAAATTATTTATAGACATTAAGAACATTATATACGTACGCAAACTAATTAATTTAAAATATATCGAGATTTTAAATAAAAAATCGCATTTCCTATAATAAACAATACTAATACTTAATCGTAACTATAGTTAACCCTTTACTTATAACAGCAATAATACTCGATTAATAATTAATTCAATAATTCACAAAATCAAAATATATAATTTATGAATATAAGTATTTTAAACATTCGGCGCGCGTATCGTGCCAAAAAAAAAATTTAACACTGACAATATATCATCAACACTGAATTATTTATGATGCTCTTAGAATAGTTTTAAAATTTTTTTTAAATTTTATACAAAAAAAAATTAAAAGTACGAGAATGAAAAATATTTTTTAATCAATATGGGTTGATTAAAATAAAATAAACAAAAATTTTTTTTTCACTTTAAAAACAAAATAAAAATGTATTATGTTTTTGTATGATTATATTTTCTAATATTGGAAATAATAACCTTCTGTTCAAATTAAGACAAGCGTATCGGTTAGAAAACCTTGAAAAAAAAAATAAGAAATAACTAAGTAACATGTGTAAGATTTCTATTCAAATTTATATAGCATATTTTTACTTATGCTTTATGCAAATTAAAAGATAAAAAACAATTGAATAATATATATATGTACCTACATTTTATGTTTATAAAATATTTTTTTAATAAAATTATATTTTCTCTCAAAAATTATTTTTTATAATTTTTTTTTGAATTTGATATTAAAAGAGGAAATTTTTATTTTTAGAGTTACATAGTAAACATAAATATAAGTATATACATATTTGTACAATAAAATATCAACATAAATTTTCGTAAATCTTTGAATGTTGGCGTTAAAATAAAATAATTTGAAAATAATTTGCATTAAATAAAGCTCCACGAGCGACATAGTAAAATTCAAAGTTCTGTAGATAATTTTTACATTTGGACTTTATTTAATTTTGTTTTTTAATTAAGTATTAAGTAACTAAGATCCATTTTTATATATATATATATATATATATATATATATTTATTTTTTTTTTAGATGAGGCAATTTACTCGAATATTTCAGTATATCAGTTTGAATTATTTTAAATTATTTAGAATATTCTTGAGGTTTTATTTAATGTATAATTGTTGTTCAATAATAATTTTTCTTTTTTTTAGAAATAAAGGTAATCATTCAGCAGAAATAATAATTTATAATATTAAAATTAAAATTTGCTTTCAAAAAAATTGTAGTGGATTAAAAAAATCTATCTTTTATATACTTACAGAACATATTTGAATATTCATCCTTTTAACCTAATTTTTAAAAATTAGTGTAATGTGTAGAAAGTTTAAAAAAAATATTATGTACCTACCTATATGTATTTTTTAGGTAACTAGGTATATGGTTTTTTAAAAATATTTAAATAATATTGTCTAGACATAAACCTTGTATATTAAAAAAAAAAGCCAATTCAATTCATATACCTACATTATATTCATTTTGTAAACAAATTTGCCAATTCTCTCTAATAATCGAACAATTTTTTTTTATTTACAATCAAACAATTTGGAATGAAAATTTATATTCTAAAATTTCGAACTTTCGCTGTTAAGTAAAATATGTTCAATACATATTATCAAAATATTATTCATATTTTTGGACTAGGGTGTAATGTGTATTTTTTTTATTTAAATGTATATTATCATGCAAATAACATAGTTATTTTTAATATCGTTTTTAATATTAATTAAATAATTAGAAAATTCTTTATATTTTCATATCAAACCAAATAGTGAGGCATCCATTTCAATCAAATATAAAATTTACAACTGTTGTACATATAAAATTCTTTTAAATTCTTGCTTAGTAGCTATTTTTAAAATATTTGCAAACTCCCAATGAAGATTATTAAATGTAGGTACTTCAAATCAACTTCATATAATACAAAATAAAATCATTTATATTCGTCAGAATTGCGTCAGTCCACGCGGCACCATATCTTCCATGATAAAATTTATTGAAACATGATGATGAATGAAAAATAGTAGAAAATATCGGCTTTTACACAATCCGTACATTACATTATCGTACACCATGTGTATACATACATACTTAGGTGAAAAAAAAAATTTCAGGAATTTAGCTCGTATTCTGATAGCTTTATTATAAAATAATATCATAAAAAAAAAATTGGCTTTTTGACAAAAAAAAAAAATATTACCGGGAAATGTGTACAATACATACACTGACTAGACTAAAGAAATTTTTAATCATTTACTTTTTTTGTTTTGTCAAAAAAAAAAAAAACAAGTTTCTAAAACAGGCGTAAGTTATCAAAAGTAAATTATTTAATAGCAATACATATTAGCTTAATTTGTGTTAAAACTATATTATATTCCAAATAATTTATAAGTAGGTATGCATTTGAATTTTATTGTATTTAACCAATTTTTGTTAGACTCCCAGAATAGAAAAATATTCACATATTTCAGAAGTATTATATTTTTATGTATACCATGACGACATATATACATACCTACTTAAGTAAACACTATTGTTGAACAAGTGGATCCAATATCAATAAATAAATAAATAAAAAAAAAAAAAATTAAATTACCAGCTGTCAAAGGTAATCAACCGGTTACATCTGATTTTTTTTCTATAAAATGATATCATTATTATTATTAAAGACGGAAAATGTATATTCATACTTGCATATAAAAAGAAACGTTTTTTTGAAAAATATTTCTAACAATAATTATTATTTTACATATACTTATGGGTTTAATGGGATGGTTACTAAACCATTTTTGAGTATGATAACTACGCGATTACTCACATTTGATAATATTATGATTAGTCACGGTGTGAAATATAAAACGTGTGTGGAACGCCATTGTAAAATAAAAAACTCGACAATCTCTCACTCAGGTAGAGGGTGAAAAACTGTGTGGTAGCCATACCATTACATGCACTTTTAAAGTAAAATGCTATACGCATCCGATAATTAGCCGATCTCACTCGATCCGCTCTCATGAGGCATCACGTATAGTTAGTAAATTCATAAAGATAGAAACTATAAAGATTTAAAATTTTTATACATAAAAGCTAATATTAATTATTATTTTGTTTATAACTAACAATCAGCTGATTGCTTTAATAGATAAATAAATCAATTTATAAAAAAAACAAAATTATTAAAAAAAATATATATTGAAGATTAAATTTTTTTCTTAGTGCACATTATTAAAGATAAAAAGTCAACAAAAAAATAAAATAAAAATTTGTTTTTATTTTATTATAAAAACAAAAAACAAAAAAAAAATGAATACAAATAACTTATTTTGTGCGCGTTTTTATAATATGTTCAAACAAATATAAATAAAAAATATCAAATAGAACGATTAATTAAATTATATATTGAAATACTTATGTATAATATTATGTTTATTGTTTATATAATTTTTATATATAAAAATTATAATATATATAAATAAATAATAAAAAAAAACTGTGTCCATAATTTTAGACAAAAAAATATAAAAAAAAGATATTAGATATACTTATGCTTATGAATTTCAAATTCGATTGAAATATATTTAAAAACTTTAAAAACTATATTTAGGTAAATACTTTTATTATTAACTCGATTATTAATGTGTGTATAATATTATTATTTGGCGTTATATATATATATATAAAAATGAAATGATAACGTACGTATATAGCGTAGGTGTTTGTGAATAAATTTAATTTTTTTAATCAATATTATAATAAATAATAATATCACAAAAATATAAAATATTTTTATTGATTAAGTAATGTATAATATTTTAAAAATTTATTTACATTTTTAATTTGAACATTGAATTGAACACAAAGAAAATGTAAACCGAAGGAAAAACGTTTACTTGCTTTAATGTTTATCAAAATGAATTTCGAAATTCATTATTGTTTGGCAGATATAAATAAATGGGACAACTTTTAGGAAGAAATTATAATTTTTTTTTATAATTGCGTCAATTGAATTTGATGTGAATAATCAGAAATCTGTTCCTTTTGATATAATTTTTTTTTTTTAACATTTTCATTATCAAGTAAGTCAACCGTGTAATATCAGCCAACCGTATTTAAATAGCATTAAAAAAACTTAATTATAGTACATTGAGCTCGAGCAAAGATTGTTTCTAATTTGTTCTTTTTTGGTATACTTATTCATAATAATAATAAACTTTTTAGTTACATGTATAGTATATATACTTAAAATATAAAAATGTTCGCAAACGCCTTATAGGGCTTAATACCAGGCAACTTAAAACTCAGTACATAAATAGCGAGATATATTCTATTATTTTAAGTATTTGAGTACATTATATATTTTCAAAATTATGATAAGAAATTTTTTGTTAATTAAAATAAAATATATTTTATAATTTTTTCAAAATAAATAAATATTTTATTTAGCAATTTTCTTTATCAACTTTATATATATTATATACTTACCCCTAGATAAAACAACCTAACATGCAATCTCAACATTATCAAATATCACAATTTAAGATTTATAATTAATTGGAGAAAAAAAGAGAATTAAATATTGAATTATTATTTCTTGAAAACTAGACACTAATTAAGTCTTAAATATATGTAAGTAATCCTTGTGAAAGGTTTATTTTAACATAAAATTGTGAAATTTATTATTTGATTTTAATAATTTTCTAGACAATAACGTCATTATTATGTCATGAATTGTGACTCTTTGTTGAATATTATTTGAGAAAAAAAATATTACGTATTATATTTTTTTTTAACTTTTTTAGAATTATACATTTTTAATTGTAATATAAAACCATCAACGTTGTCAAATTACATAAATTATGTATATAAGTAAATTTTTTTAAGTGGCTAGATTATAATGATTGTAACATAAGAGTAATTCTTTACTAATTGCAAAATATAATATTTTATATTATGATGTGTGATATTATAAAGACAAAAAAAAATATAAAATCCCATTCATAATAGTTTTGTATTACATAACTAAATGATACCACTTTCAATTGTAAAGCATTATTTATTCTGCTGTGGCAAAGCTTTTTTATTAAATTAATAAATGAAGTCATTGTATATCTAGAATACCAGTTGTTGTTTTTTTTTCCCAGTTTCTATCTTCTTCGAAAATGAATTTCAAAATAAATATAATATTTAATTTAGACACGTTTGATGTCATCACTTTTATATGATTACTTTTTCAATATCATCATGTATGTAGAAAGTTATAGTAGATTGATACAAGTAGTCTAAATATCATCAAATTATTTTTTCACATATTTTTTTCCGAAATTATGCTTGTAATAATCAATTAAGTATATCATATAAATTTTACTTTTATGGAGATAGTGCTTTGATTATAACACGAGCTTTCAATAGAAATAAGTAAGTACTTGCTGTATTTGAAACTGAAGAATAAGTATAAGTTCCAACTTTCAAAGATTTTTAAAAACTTCAGATAAATTTATTCATAGACTGCAAACAGGTAGACGAATCTGTAAAGTTACCAAGTTTTTTGATAACTAATAAAATATTTTTTGTTTTTAAAAATTTGTTTTTATTTTTATCTCTAAACGTAAGACCATAAATAAATATTTATAATATCAATATAAATGATGTACCTATACCTACTTATGGAGGGATAACTTTTTTACTTTTCCTATACGGAGGGATAACTTTTTTACATTTCAGGTAAGTGTCTGCAGAGATAAATAATATTTAGTTTTGACGTTTTTCTTCCAGGCCTTTATATATCAAAAAAAAAAAAAAACCAAGTTTCAATGTCATAAAAAATTCAATACTAATTTATTTTTAGTCAAGTAAAACCATTTTACATACATAATATTTCTTGAAGAACTTAATCTAACATCAAATCATTTAAATGATAGGATTTTTTATTTATTTAAAATAAGTAAAGTGTATATTGAAGTGAGTATATTATCAGCGTACAAATCCTAGTACAGATATCAACAGCTAGATAAAACTCATGCATCTAAAATTATTCAAATTTCTTATTTTAGTCAACTTTCAATTTAAAGATTCAAAAAGGCAAATATTTATAATGAATTCTGAAATAATAATCTTAATAATTAGTGGAGCAAATACTTTAGAAAAACAAAATGCACTTTAAAAAATGTAATTATAAGGCTAGTAAGCAGTTATATTTTATCACAGACAAATATTAATGTACACAGACGAATAAATTCATCCAACTATTTTTATATTATGAAAATAAAAGCGTTCGTAGCTCCATTTCATAGTAGACATTTTTTTATTTAAATTTATGAAGTTTTAATAAATATCGTACTATTAAATGGAGCTAATTAATTTTTATAGCAAAAAAATTGTATCAACTTATTCATCTGTGTTCATTATATTTGCCTTTGGTTTTATAAGTGGTTACATAGATATTATACTTATAATAGATACAATAAAAATAACACAATATACTTAGTATATACTTATATGAGATTTCTCAATAGATTTTTTAGATATTGTATTTTTTCATATGAATACAATGCATTTTATTATCTTACTCAGAAATTTTCAATTTATTCTATATATATTGAAACATATAAAGCGCATAATTTTCATTGCATTTTAATAAAGAAATTATTTATTTTATATAATATAATAAAAAAAATGCATTCCAAAAATCAGCAAAGCTTGAAGTAATGAAATATTGCATTTTTATTGAATTTTAAAAACTTCAAATTTGTTGGAAATGACAGAAGAAAATATAATAAAAATGTGAAAAAATTATTATCATACCTGGTTGAATTTTTATATAAAAAAAAACATTTTTTTTATGTTCATTCATATATTTATAATATAGTTTTTGCCAGAAAGCTCTGTAATATTATTATTGTAAAATTGAATATGTATGTGATCATATTTGTACATACTATGTTCATAAATGTAAAAAGAAAAAAAAAATTAAAATGACTCAGACTTATTGGCTAGACACAAATGAGTTTTCTTTAATTTAAAGTATGTGCAAAAAAATATTTTTATTATTGACAGATAATTTAAGGCTTGATGATCACATAAAGTTTGGACTTTCATCATAGGCAAAAAAATAATAAAAATTTTTAATCAAGATTTCCGAACTTAATTTATTTTTTACCATTACCTTTAATCTTCCACTGACTGCATAAAAAAAATTGTAATTTATTCCTTTTCAATGAAAGCCAAAGTATAATATGATTTTAAAACTTTGTTGGTATATAAGTTTTATTGTTGACTATAAAGTAGAACAGAGGTATTCCTACAATTCGATTTTTTTTCCAATGCGATTTAAATTGAGCAAAATTCGAAAAAAAATAGTATCTACTTGTTTTCCAGTTTTATGTATGCAATTATATATATCTTTTTTTGAGGTTTTTTCATCAAATAGTTTTGAAAAGTTATTAATCATTATATAAGAAATTTAATTAGTAACTATTTGTTAAATATTTTAGTTTGTTACTTAACTATACACTTAGAATAGTTATAAAATGAAAATATTTCTAGGTAGTAGATATTTGTGTAATATATTTCTTAATTTCTTTTGTTAATAAATATAAGTATATAACTTTATATATAATTAATAACATATGAGAATAATTTCTATAACGAAACTAAAATTTCTAGTTAATTATTAAATAACGATTCTTTAATAAACTTCTTGCTAAAAAATAATAATGAATATTGTTGAGAGCATTATTGTAATATAATCTTTAAATCTTAAACCTCGTGCAAAACATTATTTAATTTTTTCTTGGTATGTAAGTACCTATTAATAACTGAGATATTCATCTACAACCTGTTCCATTCTTAAATTCTTTACTCTTGATTTACAAAAAAAAAAATTTATTCCTCTTACCAATTTCGATTTCCATATCAAAAATGTATAGTTAACAATTTTAGTTAAACTTCTACGTTTCTAATGTTAAATCTATTGAAAACTCACCTGAAAAACATAAAGAAAAAAAATTACTTAAATTAATTTAGACATTTATGAATGAAAATAGAAAATAAAGCTTTTAAATATACTTATTATGTAAAAATTTGGCAGCTAATATTTTTGTTCTCCGAATTGCAATTGCCAAATGGGAAAAAATTAATATTAGCTTCGAAACGGTCCAAAATTTAAATTTCACATGAACTAATTACTATTATTATGGTGATAAGTCAAAAATTTCTTAATAGCAAAGTCAACCTAATTTTTTATTTCTTAAACGAGAGAATTAAATTTAGCATATCTTCATAATATTAATATGTATAGAAAAAAAAGTTTAAACAATATAAAATTAACATAAAGTCATTTTATTGTGGGCAGTTGTCGCCACCGATGTCAATAGAAAACTTTTATCAAATTTCAGTCTATTACAATGATGCCGTTGTTAAGGTAAAAGGCGCATCTGTAACCTGCTTATTTTGAGTTTACTTATAAGAGTTTTTGTGTTTTTGTTTCTTACCATAACCATCCTTCAATTAGTTGAAAATAAATTGCATATGTGAAATATGTAAAATTATATACATAATAATAATACAAATTCATTATGTTATAGATAGTTCTAAGTTTCAGCTAAAACATCAACGGAATCAGAATTTTTAACATATACGCATATATTTTTTTTATTATAAACATAAATTTTTAAAATAATGCGTTAAATTGGTTTGTTATGCTAATGCCATAATTATCTCAATGCAATTTTCGCAAATACTCCCTTTGCATTAACGACGGCAGAATGAGTATTAAAAATTATAATAATTTATTTTGTGTTTAAATTTAGTTATATAAATAGGTTTTAATAAAACCATCTGCTGCAAAAGTGGTATGCTGGAATGAATAAAAAACGAGAATAATATATACAAATTTTTTTTTTGTTCTATAAAACACAGAAGAAATATATTTAGCAGATTATTTCGTAATAAAAGCTTAATTATAGGTTGAAAATTTTTCTTTTCTTTAACGTTATTACAGCAAAGAAAATTTATTTTTTTTTTTCATATTTAAGTGCATGTATTAACTTCCTTTCAGGATAATATTTAAGAAATTCTTTTTTTTTTTTTTTTTGATTTTTTTTCTTTGTTGCGTTATCTTTAGTTGACCCAGATTAACTTGATGGGTACTAGAAGTTAATAATTTTGAATTAAGTTAATTAAAATTTTTTGTTCAAGTTAACTGAAGTTAAAAAATATATTCTAACTTACTTAGTTAAAAAAAAAAAGAGGTTTTTAAATAGATTAAAACGATGAAAAAGTTTTTTTTACACTTTTCCTGAAGGGAATGGGACAGACACTAGTGGATGCTTTTCAATAGAGTTGTTTATGCTCAACAAGCTATAAGAGCTGTGATTGAAACTAAGTTTATTTTTATCTTTAGTGAATGATGGAATTTAATAAATTTAACATTGATAAATATAAGAATTATAATTTATTGATTAAACTGCAAAATATAATAACCCGAGGTATTAGCTTTCATTTTCAGTTTCTGATGTTGATGGCGAGTCTAAGATAAAAGCGAAACTGAAAATAACAGCTTATAAACTTCTTAACCAATGAACCGGTTTGGACGAAGGTTATTATCCGTTTTAAGGTGTTTTGCAATGGAATTTGGTCGACTACTTTCATCACCGGACAACTTTTTCGACTTGTTTGCACCATTTTCAAACATTTTTTATGCGAAATTTGTAATTTTGTTTTATAAAAGACGGTTATTATTAATACAGACTATAGCAAAACACCGGGGTTGACTGGTTTGTTATAACAGCAAATGTGTTAATACTGCTATGATTTCAATGCTTCAAAATTTTGATCAGAGAGTCGATAAAATATTGTCGATAATTAGAGTTGAAATAAAAAAAAAAAAAATAAACAAATTTTTTTAAATATTTTTTTATTGCAATTCTAACCGAAAGTTACCATCACTACCTCACAATAGATTAAAATTTGTAAGATTTCTTATTGTAAAAAAAAAATATTGTGAACTAACATGCAGTTGGTTATTTTCTTCTTTAAATTATATAATTTTGTTGACCCAGAATTGATTGTATTTTTTATGCATTCATGGATTTCATGGTGTTTGAATTCAATTTTCACAAAATTTTTTTAATATATATATTCAACTAAGTGTATACCTACATGCATATTTCTACATAATCATACACAACTATAAATGCTTATAAATTTATAAGTGTAAGTATAATATAGTGCTTATAAAAATTTATTCCATGTATGGTTTTCATACATAATACACATAGCACATTCATCATAAGTACATGCATAAAAATAACTAAAAGTACGTATAAGGAAAACATAAAATATGTTGAATGAAAATTTTCATTTTGATAAACCTATACATACATTTATATACAGAAAACTTAGCGGCAAGTTATATAAAAAGCATAAAAATGTACATTATAAGTATTATATTTGTGCAATCTGTTTGGCTTTTTTGTTTTATTTTCTTGTTTTTTTTTTTTTTTCTTTGACTCAATGTCAAAGTTGAATAAAATATAAAAAATTATATGTATAAAAATGAATAAATGTATGAAAATTTTCAATTTTAGGTAAACAAATAAAAGCATTATTCCAGCCCTGGATCGCTTCCAAAAAATAAAATATTATTTTTTTTTTTTAAATAACATTACCAAGGACATTACCCAACTTTTTTGGTTTTAAATTTTTTTTTTTTATTTGTGTTGCAAATAAAAATATTCCATCGATTTGAATATATAGTTGGGTTTGCACCTATAGAACTATTCATTTAAGTATGTTTTGATTAGCAACAAAGAAAAAATATTCCCCAAACATTTTCTAGCTTATAAACAATCTTCTAAGATCATTAATAATAATATAGAAATTACCAATGCACATCGCATATTCTGATTCTACTAAGTGTACCGACAATTTTCAACTTAAATTTCAAATAAAGAATATATTACCCAGAGAATGCAAAGCTAGACGTATATAAGAGTTATAGTTTGATTTATATACATTTAAAGGAAGAACTAGAATTTATTAACGTATTAATAATAAAAAAAAATATTCAAACAAAAATTATATTTTTTTTATGAATGATAAGTGAATAACATTATCAATTTTCCCACATATTGATATGCAATCAACTTTTATTTGCAGACACAATTTCCTGAAATTTCCGTAATGCACATTTTATGGTTTAGTTTAGATATAAGTATAATACGGAGAAAATTTTTCCAATAAATATTTTATTTTTATTTTTATTTTTTTTTTTTGCCAAACTTCTTATTTCAATATTTAAATAATTTTATTTTTATTTAAACTTTTTAATATTTTATAAGATTTTTGTAAAATCAACTGGTTTTATATATTTTATTCTGCTTAAAAGTAAATAAGGACCTACAATTTTAGATTTTTCTTTATCTATCGTCGGTTGTGTTCTAGTTTCATAATTAAGTATTATTGATTTTTAAAACAGTATACCTATGCACCTATTTCAAAATATTTCTAAAACGAAAATACCTCCTATATAAATGTAAGGTATACTAATCTACCTATTTATTTAAAAAAAATATCTTAGCGAAGTTAGCGTCTAATTCAAGCTGAAGAAAATCTAATTTATTTTTAATTTTCGAATAATAATACATTTTTGTCTTATCTATATAGTTATTTTTAAGTTTGATGCATCTTGAATGTAGTTACTTCGCACACACTTCTAAATCTTTCATAATTTGCAAATTTAATGGAATTCTAAACTTTTTATCTTATCTAAGTACTTATTTATAACTTTATTGTTTCTTACTTATGTATTATAAACAAATTTTATCGTTCTTATCGCTAATTCATTAAAATTGTGATACACAAGTACTTAAGCGTATGTACGTATTATTCAGTATACCTAATACACATGTCTACAATCAAATTTTTTATTTTTTTTTTTGATAATATTTATAGATAATGTTTGGAAGATATGATTTTGAACCAGCTTTTAAATGAATCAGTTTAAGTAGTATCAAAAAATTATTGACAATCTATACCCGCTTAAATTTCATCTAATTTATGCTATCATCATAAATTTAGATAAATATACTTAGGAATACAGAACACCCAATAGAGCAATAATAGTATTTTTTTTTGTATTCAATTCAATAAGAAATCAGCTTAAACAAGGACCTATTGTTTCCTTAAAATTTCCATTACAACACAAAATTCAAAGAAATTTATAAACACATGTATATATTTTTCATTAACAAAAAAATATATTTTTAAGCATAATTACTCTGGGTCTTATATTATATTTATTACATAAATAACCTCACGGCTATTGAATTAATTTTAAACTTAATATAAGTGTGTGTATTGTATACATTTCTACTTTATGTCCTAAATTTGGTACATAATATTATCATGAGTTAAAAAAAAAATAATAAAAATTCTGAAAAAAGGACAGAAAAAGTATATTATAATATAAGCCTCTATATGTATATTATGTAAGTATGCCAAAATTTGAACCAAGAAAAAGTTGAAATAAAAAAATTTCTGGTTAATAAAAAAAAAAAAAAATTCTTGTAAAATGTTCATGTAACACTCAAAAAATATTATCGTTCTGATATTAAAATTATTATCCAGCTTAATTGCTTTTTATTGTCACATTATTTTCCAGAAAAAATTTTGTATTGTATATATACATACTTTTGAAATAAAAACTTAAAACTCATGGGACGTGCTTTTCATTCAGAATTTAAAAAAAGCTGTTTTTTTTTTCATCGTTTCAAAATATTCGTCTTTTTTTACCATATATATAAATATACAAATTGCATATACATAATGTACTTAATGTGTATATTTCAATAATACTTCAATTACTTATAACAACTACACAATTTCATACAGTTTACAATTACTCACTGCAGCAAATGTTAATATCACTTATTTTTCTTTCAAAATGAATTTTTCGTAGTTCTATTGATATAAACCTAAGCTTTATTTTACTCCAAATTTTTTCTGAAATACTTTATATGGAAAATTCAACAACTAAGTATGAAAAATGTTTAACCCTTCGCTTTTACCTTTTATTGAAAAGTTAAAAATAAAATTGTTGTGCTTCAAATTCAAAAATTTTTTATGATCCTCTCTGAAATATGCACTTTTCTATCAAACATACAAAAATCGGTAAGCCTATTAATAACTATTAAACTGAATGCATGACTGATTTCAACAGTTCTTAACTTCAAAATATATTCTCTTTTCTCCAGTTTCTTTAATTTACCACTTTCTTGTTCACTTTTATTTAATCTAAAGAGGGTGAGTTCCTTGAACATCTAAAGACCATACGTAATATTTTATTTAAAATTTTTTAAGTTTTGATTGATTTCGATAAAAATCGGTACATTATATTAAAGGCAATTGTAGAACCTAATTAAAATGTAAAGCCTCCTTAAATTCGGTTTCGATAAAAATTGTTATGTACGGCGGCTAAGGTTGATATTATGAATATTAAAAAAAAAAAAAAAAGTTGAGTGCCACCATAATTTCACCTTTTTTTTTAGTGAAAAAATATTAAATGCTGTAAGTAACTATGTACATTTGTAACTTTTATAAGGGGATAAAAATTATTAAGCACAGGATTTATTTTCCATTCAACTCAACATGGATGGACTAATTATAGACCACCTAGTTTGAAAAGAGATTTGTTCAAGTTATAAAAATTGTTATAATAAAAAAAAAATGATGCAACGGAAAGTAAATAAAAAATAAATATTATCATAGTAATTAAGTTTTCAACTCTTAGAACTCTCCACTTGAAATGTAAATCTTCAAAAAGGTTCAATTATTTAAAGAATTTTTATAAAAAAGAATTTATGTAAAAATTAACCCAAAAATTCTCGTAAAAATTTAAAATTTAGGAAGTTCATTGCGGTATAATAAAAAAAAGTATATAATCATGATGATGATATGAAAAATATTCAAATGATGAATAAGGTGCAATTTTTTTTTAACTAATAAACAATATCTTTTCTGATAAATTGTTTCAGTTCAGTAACCAACCGTCTCTTATTTCAGAGGACAGTGACTTTAATTCAAAAACTTTCTTATTCAAAATTTATTAATAATCTGATTTTTAATTGAGTTTAGACTCTTAATCTGTGCACAATTTAAACTTTCCAATTCGATTTTTTTGATCACTTGGTCAAACAGACGTACATTATACAATGGAATTTAGCTTTTGGCTTGGTGGCTAGTTTACTTTAAATTTAAACAATTTATAACTCGGAACACAAAAAAAGAGTAATATTAAAATTTTTCAATATTAAATACTTGAACTTAAAAACTTTTATCCAACCAGTCCAATGGAAAATGTACAGCATTTAATTAAATTTTATTTTCATAATAATTAATATTCTCAATAATTTAAATTTTAATAAACTTTATTTAATTAAAAAAATAAATGTTTTTCTACTTAGGGGAAAAAATTTAATTTATTCTATTTAAAAAACTTGGAATGTACTTTAAACATTGAAGTCTTAATTAGTTTGTTACAAAATTATATTACAACGAACAACAATAATAATATTTCCATTGAAGGTATGTATTAGGTGGTATACTTAATCAAGAGTCAGAACATTTTTTTAAGATCTCTAAAAGAAGAGGATAAAGCTATATTATATAGTTCATCAAGTTTTATAAGAGATTTGAATTTTTAAAATAATGTGCAAAATTCTACAAAATAAAAATAGTTCAGTCTTGTTGTCCCGAGCTAAAAAAAATCCAACTATTGAACTATTATCTGTTAAATTAAATAAAAGTTTTTTTTTTTAAATAATGTAAGTAAATAAATTTAACAGAAATTTTGCATTAAAAAAGTAAGTAATTATTTCTGGATATCAACCTATAATGACAAGTCACTAAAATGTGAAAAAAATTACTTTAATATACTTATTCTACGACACCTACTACTTTCTAAATTCTACTGAACACATTTATGCTAAACAAAAAAAAAAAAACAAAATATTAATGGCCTATTCGCAAGCCTATTTTTTTTTTTTTTTAAATTATCAAAAATAATTTCCTATTAAACAAATTTAAACATTAAGCAAAAAATAATAATAATCGTTGATTTTTCATTCATATTTACAGTATGGTTTTCACCCACTTGATAACAATTTGTTAAAAATGAAAATTTAAAATGATGATGGTGCGAAGTTCTATATATAAAAAGATAAATACTTATGTAAACATAGTTACTTTATGTAGAAGAAAAAAAAACAAAATATCATTGTGAAAAAAAAAATATTTTATTTTTTTTTTCTAAATTTTTCTTATAAAAACATTAAAATGGTGATTTACAAAGAAACATATTGCGCCAGCCAGGGAATGATAGAGAAAAAAATATATTTATCATTAAAGCTATAAGTATCCAAAATAAAAAATAAATATTTAAATCGAAATATAAATATTTTTTTTATAAATATTTTTTACCTTTTTGAAAAATATAAATACATATAGGTTGTATATACATATGTTAGCAAAGTATATGGACGACTTATGTGATATCTGTATTATACACGTACTATTGTACTACTATACAAATTCTCTATTTTATACCTTTGAGGAATCAAGAAAAATTTGGTAGATTAAATATCAAATATAAGAAAAAAATAAAACAGATTTTTTCTTATATAAAAGAAAAATAAAATCATTTTGAGATTTTCTTCCAATAAATTTTATTTTTAATGATTTCAGTTTTTCTTTGTACCTATATAAGTGTATACACCTAGGAAAAATTTAATAATAATAATATGGGTTACTGTAACATGAAGGTCATTAAAGAAAATCAACCACAATATCATTTAACAATACATTATAATAGTTAATTATTGAAGCAATCTTATGAGCCACAACCATTTTTCTATATAATAACTGACTGAAGAATATACTTATTGAAGAAAAAAAAAAGTAATAATGTTCGTGAACGAATAATTGTTATAAATGAAAGGGTTTTAGTTTCATGCCAGTTTTCATGTCAATTATATAATAGTTAATTATCAGAAATTTGAATTTAAAGTTGTTACTTAGTTACTTGTAATTATAAAATATCTAATAAGTAAATAAAAGAGTATATTAATTTAATTTTATACAAGCTGACCTAAACTTGTTCTAGACCTGTCCGTATATTTAATAGCAAAACAAAACAGGTAGGCTTATGATTTTACCTTATCTTCTTTTATTTTCCCACCAGTTTTTTGTTTTTCCTCAAGCAATAGAAGCCTATATTTATACACCGACATTCTAACATATATCTACTTTTTAGTATTTATAATCAAATCGACGTGTGTACCATTTTAACTTGATAATGTTTATCCTACAAAAACATCTAACAAAAATTATTGATTTTTTCCACAAGTGAATGAAAATACCGCCTACAGCCATTAAGAACATGAAATTCTTCAAAATTTAGGTACTTATACTGAAAGGAAATAAGCATTTCTCCACTATCATAATATCTTATATACATATATTCGTTTCATTATTATTCAAAGTTTCTAAATTGCAAGTTGATTGTAAGATTAAGTAAGTATGCTTACTGAAATTTTATTTTATACGTACTCAAATAGGTAGTTACGTAATATATAGGTTACAGGCAATTATCAATGAATAAGAAACGTCAAAGCTAAATCAAAATTAATTAACGAAAATTAGAATTTCAGCTACTTTAAAATGTTTGATGATTGTTTTTTTTTTTCGACAATAAATATGCACTCAAAAATAATGAGAAACATTTTGTTTTGTAGTAAGTGAGCTATATACTATGCTATGGGAACAAAAGTCAGTTTCATATACTTGTGTTTTTTAAACGAAAAATATTAATTTTTGTCAGTCTGTTATATTAGTCTAATGATTACATGAACAATTACAGTGGTATTAATTTTTTCACTTTCAATTGAAATAATTGCAAAACCCGTCGTTTATCCCAAAAAAGGTGTAATATACTTAAATGAAAAAACAAAAAAAAAAAAAAATAGAAAATATTTTATTTGTAAAGCTTTCATTGAGAAGTTGTAGTTGGATGTGGTCATGTGGAATATCATAAAATGTTATTTATCATTCCTGTCTGGTAGGCATTTTTTATTTCAAATGTTTAGAAATTTTTATTTTTTTTTTAACATTTTTTATTTCAAAATTTTTTTTTCATTATTTTTCTTAAAAAATATTAAGATTACATTTTTTTGAAACCTGCTTTTTAAGTGTATAGAAGCAAGTGGGAAATTTTAATCGCTGTGGGCATGCAAAAGTGCATAATTTTAAGTTATAAATATAATTTTAAAATTAAAATATAAGATTTTCAAACCAAAATTTACTTGAGGCGTTGAAACAAACTGAATGCATTCACAAATTGAGTCGAGTACCTAATAAGTAAATGTAACATTACCGATATCTCAACATACTTAATTATTTCATATTCTAGAAGTTTGTCTTTATAGTTTTCTTTTTATTCTATCACGAAATAAAATTATTGTTATAACTAAATTATCATTAATGAGTTAGTTATTTCAAGTATTTCTGACAATTGCTATTTTTTTCGATATTTACTTAAACCAGAAACCAATCCGGAAACCATACTTATAAGTAATAATAATTTATAAGTAAAGTGTATACTTAGTTATAAATAGTTATATTTATAATTGTTTCAACCGAAAACTCAGCCCTGTCCCCCTGTCCTTAATTAAGTAAGTATGTCTATTCTATCAGTCTGACGTCATCAACATAATAATTTTTGATAATTTATTAAATGACTTTTCGCATAACACAGACGTTTTTTTTTTTTAAATAAATCATGTAAATTCCATTCAAGTAATGATGGTGTATGAAATTATATCTACTTACAAAAAAAAAGTGAGATTTTCCTTTATGCATTTAATGAAATGCAATTATCTTAAGATTTTTTATTTCATTTTTCAGCCTTGAATAATGAAAATAATTAAAATGAAGCAATTATTTAAAATAAAATATGTTGTTCTTATAAAAAATATGAAAATCACCCTTCAATTTTGAGAACAAAACATTAATAAAAATCTAGAGAAAAATTATATAGTTAAAAAAAATTTGAAATTTTATTCGAGTTATCGAACAAAAACCGAGGCAAAATCAAATTATAATTGTTAATGTACTAAGAGACTAATTTTAAAAGCAAATAAAAGATTTGATTTTTGTGTGACGGAGATTTAAAGCACTTTGAGCCCGCAATAAGTATAGTCCGGTTCCTGTCACTATCTGAAAAAGCCCACGAAGATTAAAATTATAAATTTTCGAATCAATTATAAACTTCCTACATAAAAGATTCAATTGAAGTAAAGCTAATAAACAAGTTATTTATGGATATTTAAATACACTACATTAAGTTTCATTCCAAAATCGAAACTAAAATACCATAAATACTTAGTACCTACCTAAATTAAGTATATTAAAATATACTCAATAACTCATACCTAATCAAACTTTTTCTTTTCATCTGCAACTAAAGTGCATCATTATCTAAGTACTTAATAAATTTTTTGTTCTGTATCTACTTAAGTACTTATTATCTCGTATTGCAAACAAAATATCTGAAAAATTGAAATTAGAAATAACACAAAAAAAAAGTATAAAACAAACAAAGAAAAACAAACTAAAACTAAAAATGTGAAATGAAAATTACAAAACAAAAACTTTATAAGCATTATAATTATTATGAATAAAATTTTCATTATCATTTCAATTAGCAGAAAAAATAAATTAAGAGGTTTATTTGATTAGTTCCAGTTTATTTTAAAACATAATCTCAATTTAATAATACTTAGATAAGTATAGATAAGTATATTAATGTATGTATAATCTATAAAACTTTGCATTTTTTAGGTAGGTATATTATTATATAAATATTTGAGATATCTAACATTATATCTAATCTTACATTATGATAGGTGTACCTACTTAAATAAATTTAACAAAAACTTTTAACTTTTGCTGCAAATTAGCACCACCACAGTTTAAAAATGTTGTTTGCTGAACCTCAGTTTTCTTCAGTTTTATGTTTTTTGTCATTTAAAAATAAATTTAGGAAATATTATTTTCTAAAAGTCTGTAACTATTTTAAACTTAATGCCAACAACTCAATTTATAATCTTACAATCACAAATTTTTGAGTATTCGCGCAAATAATAAAGTATTTTTTTAGAAAACCATATTTGTAAAGTTAGTTTAACTATTTTATCATACCTCTTATTTTTGTTTGTATATATTCATTGATATAAATTAATTAAAAATATTTTTTTGCTGAGCTTTGTATATTTTTAATACAGATAGTATGTATGTTTATATATAAATACACAATATTTAAATATGAACATCTTTTTTGTACATAACAAATATTAATAACTAAAACAAAAAAAAAAAAACATATGACCAACAAAATAAATCCAAATTAGAGAAATCCATTAAAAAAATTTCTTTGGTTTATTAAGATTAAAATAAAAAATTTTAGGTATATGAATATACAGTACTATACTTAATATGTATAATTTTGTATAGTTATATGCATGTCAACAAATTTTCTAACATAAAAAAATATATTTTCTTAGATTATACTGAGTTTTACTTATTTTAAGTACTTATTACATATTTAAATAATAAATTTTTTTTTTATTTTTATTTTATTCTTACTTAACTTACTACAGTGATTTCAATAACAACAAATAAAATACGTAGTAAAATCTAATTATGACCTTTAAATTATTGATAGAAAATATTTCAATTTCTTAGTACCTTATATATATTCAATCAAGTGCATATCAAGGTTAAAATCGTATTTACTATACCTAAATATGTACACATATACCTGCTAAGCTTAAGTGATAAGAATTTTGTTGATATTCTGGATCTGTTCTTTCAAATGAAAACACGGATATGATTAAACTAAAATGAACAATTTTAAACGCATTCCAAATTTTTGATAGGGGTGGAGCTAGTTAGTACATTAAAGCACATAACGAAACATCAATAACATTAATTTCTGCAGAAACGAAACTCACTTTAGACCTGTTGTTAAATATTGAGAATATACAAGAATATCATATATAAATGTTTAACTTGTTTCGAAAATGTTAAAATCAAAAAAAAAATTTTTTTTGGAATGCATGCAAACTGAAAATTTTCAATTTAAAATTTCATTATTGGCTCAAATTTTTTTTTTTTGTGAATTTATCAGCATTTCACATATATTTTTCTAATTGCTTTTCTCTTTTAAAGTAAATTTGAATTCAAGAACTAAAATGTATGCAAAAAAAAAGAAGGAAAGGCAAAAAAAAATAAAAACAAATATTTAACTTAAAATATAATTTCAAAGAACCTCTTCAGAACGATGATTAAACTTTAAAAATGGCCTTGAAAATATTTTTTTTTTTTTTGCTTTTGAGTATCCACATTTTATATTTTTTTTTTATTTTATTTATTTTTTTTTGTGCAACACTATTAAAATATATATTTTTTTTTATTTTGCACTAAGAATATCTTCTTCTCATACTCAGACAAAGAGATAACAATTATATTGGGTGCTTCAGCAGAATCTATAACACCTAATTTCTTATGTATACATAAATCTATATATACGAGATTTTATTTATAATTCAAACTTCGCAGAAGATATTTATTTTTATTTTTTACTTTCATATTTTTTTCTTTTTGTGTACATAAAAGTTTAAACATTTGAGTATAAGTACTCAGTTGAAATTTTAAATAATAAATTTAACCCTTGATTTAACTATTCGTAGAACTCTAGAACTCATAAGATTATATACAAAGACAAGGGAATTAAATAATAAACCCTCGAATAAACCAAACCTAAGCCGAGATTTATATATTATAATATATATATAGGTATATGCTTTATAATAAGTATATACACATATCGATACATATATGTAAATTGGTAACTATAAGTAACCCAGAAGCTTTTAAATAGATACTTATATTTGGTTCGTGTAAGTAGGCATTTGATAAGCATCTTTACATCGTTAAACATTTTCTACTGTTCTCTATTTTACGAAGGATCCTGTGAAGGAAATATATTCAGAAAGCTTAAGATATGAGCTAATGAGTCATAGTAAAAATTGTACAAATATTCAAAGTTTTATTTTCATCGAACAGTAATTAGTAATTTATTACGAGGTAATTTATTAAATTATTAAATATTATAATTTCACCTCGAAATTCACAATGTACTTAATGATGTACATATGTAGTTAGTCTTAAATTTTGTTTTAAATAAGTATAAGTAGTTACCTACAACAAAATAAATTGAATTGTTTAGTTCTCAGAAAAGTTGTTTTTGAAGTAAGACAAAGCTTTGTATCATGTAGGTAAGTATATTTATTTGATTTGATTTGAATTCCATGATGTGAATATACTTAATATTTAATTTTTTAATTAAGTAACTAGGTACTTATTTAAGAATTTATTAAGGTGTTAAAATATTTTTTTTTAACCTAATACTTTAATATCTACTATAAGGGAAAAAAATACACTTTTGTAACTACAAAAAAAAATATTTAGGTTCAAAGGCTTTCAATAACATAACCTCGAACATAACTAACTTCTTAAGTATATGAATTTTTTTCATAATCAAACTTTGCACATGAACAGGCTTGACTTATCTAATAAAATAAGAAAATAAAAATCTTTTTCAAAAAATACTAAATTTTGAGCATCTGTTATTTAGTGTTCAAATATTTTTAAGACAAATCCTTTTCTACTATTTATTAGGTAGTATACAATTTTTGGATTATTTTTATTCTGTTATTGAGAATTTCAAGAATTTCATGTAATACTTACAGTACATATGTACATATATACATTTTGCACTTATTTACATGCAATGTACACTTTTATTAGTCTATATTGGAATGCAAAATCACATTAAATAAATAAATGTTTACAGGAGCGCGAAAACATGTTAAAAAAAGGGTGTTGGTTTTTTTTTTGTCTTTCAGTTAACATGCACGAAAATAATAATAATATAAAAAGGATATTTTCAACAATCAGCTGATATTTGAATATTTTCTTTTATTTTGATATACAATTTTAAGAAGAACTAAGAGAACTTTTATTTTTACCAAAAATGCCCAAACAAATTTCCTATCAAATTTAACATTTTTGGGAAATAAAATAAAGAAGCTAAAAAAATTTTCGTAATAAATATATATGTGACGAAATAAAGTATACCTGTAGGTTAGGTCTGTAGGTAAACATATATTTAAAAATGTTAAGAAACCACTTGTAATAATTGGTCGTTTAAATACGTGATAAGAAATAATTAATCATTCGAATTTCCACTATAGGTGCTTTATTATAAACGTGGTTATATGTTATAAACTAGTAAAATGAATAATTTGTTATGGTCCTTATAGTTAGTGGACTTGAATGTTTTTCAAATAAGGTTACGGGATGGGTTTTTCCGTTTTCGGATTGAATTTGTTCGATTTAGGTTACCTTACATTAGTAAGCTCTAAAAGCATTCTCTCTAAAAGTAATCGAGCTATAAGTTTTAAGTAGTTAACTAATAGTATTTTCTAAAATTTTATTCTAATAAGAATGTATCATTTATTTTTTAATGAACTTCTTATAAATTAAAAGACAAAATAAATTTTGAATAAAATTTTACCAAAAAAGGAAATTTAAGAGACCTACTGATATTTAACAGTTCCAAGGAACACCTAATTTATTTCTTAATAAAATTTTATGATTATCAAGTGGAAATTAAACTTTCTACACATAAATTGTCAAATTAAATGATCATTTTTTTTAACCGCCCACTTAAAAATACAATTATTACCGAAATTCAAGTTGAAGGCAAAATAACGTTGTATACAACAAATACTTATATAAGTATGTAAATGTACAAATTTATTCATAAAAAAATAAATAGGTATATGATGTCAAAAAAAAGAGAACAAGTTCCAATTAAACCAATTTATTTGATGTTTCAGATAAAAATTCAAAGAATTTTTTACATTCACAGTGATTGAAAACTCAAATGACAGCTCTGAGCTTGAAAAAAATCGATGCCATGCAAATTTGTTATCAATATTTTATTTAATTAAAGTACCAATGTATTGTTGAAGCTTTTTAAAACAAATAGCGAGAAATAGTAACTTACTTAAGCACTTAAATATACCTTTCTTAAAAGTACTTATTTAGTAATTTTTAAACCTGTGACAAGTTTGAAATTAAGAGTCCTTTATCGCTGTTATTAAATTATCAATTTATTTGTAACCTGAACCCGATCAGCCCTATACGTCACTATAATAATTAAATTATTCACTTTTGCAGCTTTATCGAGTTTATTTTTACAATACCATCCTATGTAACTGCAATTTATCTAAGAACTTATTTATAACACAAATCTATAAGTAAGTATTTACAACTGTACAGCAGTACATGTACGTATTATTGTAGTAAGTATGTAAGTACCTACACCCTTCTGCAATTTTAATAATTTTGTTTGGTTTGATCTAAACTTGGCAAAAAATAAAAATAAATAAAAATTTATAACAAAAACATAAAATTGTTGATTTAATACTTATGACAGGAAATTATTATTCTTTATGGAATTATGGAAATAAAAATATACTTACTTAATAATAAAATAAAAGAACTGAAATATTTTTTAATCAAGACAATAAACTTAACCCTCATTCGTAATTCTTTTTCTTTTTTTAGAACATAGAACTTCAACAAAATTAAAAAAAATATATATATTTATATGTATGTTAACTAATACTTACGTATGCTGAAATAAAAACTAATGAAAATAATATATAAAAGAGTTCTTATTGTGTAAATAAAAAACTTTAAAATTTTTATTACACAATTTAATATTAAATATTCATTTTGGTCTCAATTTTGGTAGATTCACTGTGTAAACAAAGAATACCTTGGAGGATACCCTGACTATAGTGTAACTTTACGTTAAGTACCAACTTATTTGTAACGAGATTTATAATAAATATATCTCGAAATATATAAATAAGTAAGTATATACATATATAGAATTTGAAATCGGTTACAGAAAATTGCTGGCAATATCCAATATGCACATGTGTGATCGCATATCTTCCATTAAATACTCAACTAAATAAGTAATAATTATTTATTAAAAAATACACATTTAGGTACATCGGTAAATACTTCAAAAAGAGAGCAATTAGTAACTTTTTTTTAATAAATTAGGAAGTTAATTACTTATGGATAAGCGGAACTGAAGTTGAAATATGATAATTAGGTACATAAGTACTTATATTGATTAATTCAAAATAATAGTTTTATTGTAACTCTATGCATTGTTAAATGTAACAATAACTGCATTTTCTCGCTAGCTTTGAGAATTTGCTCATCTTTTTTCTGAACTTTTTTTTAAAGTTCTTGATTAAGTACTAACGTCTAAGAGTTTGTACCTCGGAAAATACATAAATATTAAAGTTTAATAAAAAATTAAATCAATCAATATATTGAATAAAAATACTTACCTAGCTCGTTACCTAGATACTTATTTCCTCGCGTATTTCAAAGCTTTCACAAAATTTTAACTAAAATTTAGGTAGACAATTACTACTTAAGTATGTATGTATACCTACTCAAGTACTTGCTAACTTAGGTAATTGTATTTTTTTTTTTCAAAGAAAAAATTGTTGACCATTAAAAACATATTTCTTTCGAAGTTGAAATAATAAAATTTCCAAAATTTTCTAACTTTGTAGTTGTACATCGATATAATCGAGATATAAGTATTATCAACACGATAGAGAGAACATAAAAATATATTTATATATAAAGAAAATGAAAAATTATTTTCAATATCACAATCATACTTTATTTTATACTTATTTTTTTTTCATTGGGGGGTAAACAAGAGAAATTTGATAAATTTTCAAAATATATATTTTTTTTTTTTTTTTTTAGAAAAATGTGGGTCAACAAATAATATTTTTTATATTTAATGACACCAGAAACGCGTGTAAAAATTCTCACCACATAAATTTATTTATTTTGGAAATTTTATGAAAATGCTTAGCAGTGTTTAATTTTTATAAATACTTACCTATTTATGTGTATAAAGTATTAGCGTTCTATCTTAAGTAGTTATATATTTAAAAGATGAAATATCTAGGAGTAAAACTCAGACTAAAAAACAACACAAACACTTAATTCAAGTGAAGTTTAGTTACAAATATAGAAAAATATAATATGAATTTACCTTATAGACATCACCATATGTCCCGGAACCAATTTTTTGTATTAATTCGTATTCATCCTGTGGATTTCGTCTTGAAATATCCGAACTTAATAGGTTTGCGTTATGAGCCATCATCTTAATTTTTTTTTTTTTAGGTTTTTATTTAACAAGTTTTATATTTTGATTTTTTATTTTTTTTTTCAGTCTAATCTTTTAATTTGTTTTTTTTTTAAACAAATAAAAATCTTATGTGCTTAAATAAAATCGTAAAGAAGAAAATTTTTAAAAAATTTATCCATTTTTTGCCGTTTATCAAATTTACTTATTAATTTTTTTTTTAAAATGATTTTTTATATATTTTCTTTCGATCATAAAAACTTTATTAATTCAAATAGGTAGGTAGGTATAAATAAAAGAAAAAATTTAATAGGAATGTCTAAATTCAATTCTAATGCAAAATCCAGTGTTAAAAGCTATAAGTATCAAACCGCGTATAGGTACTTATAGTTCTTAGATCCGAGTTAGAATGTACCTATAGGTATATTGTGAGTAAAATTATAACTATAACTTAAACTCAGTCCTCGACTGAAAAAATTTTGCAAGTCGTACCTAGTAGGTGTAAGTCCACCTATACCCAAGAAGACAGGTTGGTATCTAGCTTGAATTAAATTAAAAATCAAAACTCAATAAGGTAGGTGTGTAGTTACCGAGGTACCTACCTAGTAACCTCCTTAGTAGATAGGCAAGTAGGTTCCTAGCTCTAATGACATACATTTTTTAATGTCAAACCGATTTAGGAAACTCTGCATATAAATAAGGTATTTCTATCTTTTTATTTAGGCATTTGAAAAACAAAAATAAAAAAAACAAATTCTACACTCGTTGTCTCGTATATCGTACTTAATTTATCTTACAAATACATTCCAGGGTCAAAAAAATTTGTCCTTGTTCTTTAATAAGTTTTTTTTAGGATATCTACCTAACTAAAATTATAATCAAAATTAATTAAAAAAATTTAAAAAACAATTTTAATTAAATGCAATTAAAATATTTTTTTTTATTCGATGCGTAAGTAATGTGAATGTTCTGTTTCTATATACATACATATAAACTTATGCATATAGCTACACATCCCTAAATTGAAAATTTTTTATTTACATTTTTCTTTTTTCTCTTCACTATAAAATTTTCTATTTATAATTTTTAATTGATTAATTGAATGAGAAAAAAAACGAAGAAATTAATAAACAAAAACATAAATTTTGTCTGAATTCTTTTCTAATAAAAAAAATAATTTAATTTTGATTTTATTTAAAAATTTTTTTTTTTCAATTTTACTGATCAGCTGCTTACTTTGGGCTTGCCACACAAACACAATTCTTTTTTTTTTTTTTTTTCAATTTTTATGTTTTTTAAATTGGAATTTTTAATTAAATATTTTAATAATTATATTTTTTTTTTCTTTATCCGAATTTATTAATTACGTAATTTTTATATTTGATTAATTATTGATAAACTATTGTTTTGATTGAAATGTTATTTAAAAAATAAAATAAATTGAAATTAAGATAGTTTCTTAAAATAAAAATAAAAAAAATTTACTTATCGTAATAATTTTTTTTTTTTGGATTTTAATTTTTCTGACATTTGTTTTTTTTTTTTTTGTTAGGTATCAAAAAAAATGTGTAATATTAATTAATAATGTAATGTGTAACTTGTAAGGTAGGTAAGTAGTAGATTTATATTTTTGCTTGTAATTTTCGTCAATTTTAAAAATTCATTATTCTTTTTATTAAAATTTTATTTGTTTTATGTTTTTTTATTATTTCTCAAAAAAAAATTATTGAATAGAAAATAAAGCGACTTTTCATCCGCAAAAAAACACACTTGACAACATCGAACGAACGAAAGCTCATTTAATGC
Source organism: Hybos culiciformis (assembly GCA_964007475.1). Classification (NCBI taxonomy): domain Eukaryota; kingdom Metazoa; phylum Arthropoda; class Insecta; order Diptera; family Hybotidae; genus Hybos; species Hybos culiciformis. The sequence continues at coordinate 72,245,034 of OZ023274.1, forward strand.
TATATGCTTTTAATTTTGACATGTCAAGTTGTTTTTTCCTTGTGGTAATAAAAGTTATTAACAAACGGTAGCCCTAATCACGAGTAAGCTGTTAAGTAATTTTAGCCCGCTTTCTGCTTGAACGCGATAAAAAGTTGAATTACCCAGCCAAGAAATTATAATGCGGCTCATTGCAAAACGGCATATCTCCAAAATAAAAAATTTAAAAGATATTGAAAACCCAATTAGCTACTCTTGATCTACATTTTTTAATGTTATATTTATGTTAAAAATGTTCCTCTTTTTACCAAATAAATATGAGGTTTAAAAATTAAGTTCTTTTTTGCGAAATCAAGTGATTTTCAGATCTGTGGGGAAATAAGAAAATTTATTTTGGCGTGATTTCTTAGAGGCTTATTGGCAACACTGATTATAATAATTTCTAATTCTAAATTCGAGTGATGGAAAAAGGCGGCAGTTTTTCAAAATAAATTCAAAAAGAAAAAAATTAAAATTGTTAAAATAAAATGGCATCAAAATCAAAAAAGGAATTAGGAGAAATTGCAGAAAGGGAAAAAAAGATGATAATACGGGTAAGTTTTAACCATTTACAAAATTACTAATTAAGGTAGGTGCATATGTACCTAAAACTTCCGACTAAACTACAGTTTCCTTGAACCCCTCAGAATTGGCTGAAACTTGGAGGGGGGGTAGAGGCTGTGCCCAAGCTCCCAAAACTGAAATCAGATAGGGCACCCCAAAGTTTTCATACATTTTGTATGGGCAATTTTTTTTTTTCTCGATTTGCGCCATTTTTTTTTAGAAAGTATATTGGGTGTCCCAAAACAAGAGGGGGGGGGGGGCAGTGGGCGGGCGGTCTGGTGATTGGTCAGTGGGCCGCAAATTAATGATTGTTCATTAATTCAATGAAAATCGAAAAAATTTAAGTGCGTCCCTACATGAAAGGGAAGTGGAAGTATATCTACAATGAGTAGGTAGATCATAACTAAATAGGTAATTTACATTAACTAGGTACTTGGTAGGTAATGGGTTCCATTTTTTTTTTTTTTAAATTTATTTTTATTTTGTAGCACATCGAAACAAAATTTAAACATTTAAAAGAGAAAATAATACAGACTTATAGACCCAAACGTAAAAAGAAGATTTCTATGGAAAATTTTCAGTTAGTATTGAAGGAATGTGGTGAAGAATTAAAAGAAGAGCACTTAAAATCAATGAAGGACAACACCACTTTCCTAAAAATAACAAATATATTGAACATTCAGAACATCCAAGGAAATAGGCAAAAAATCTACAATTTATTTAGAAGATTGAATTCTATCAATGAATCAGGTAAAAAATTTGTGAGTTTTGATATTTGCAATTTTTCAGAATTAAATTTAAAAACACGGACTGGATTTTTTTAATCTTAACAGAAATTTAAAACTAAAAATTTTAACTTAAATCCCTTAAATCATAATTTGCAATAATCAATTTTAATATATTCATGTAATAAATATCTTCTACTTAATATTAGCATATCTAATTCACATTATCAATTATAAAACTCTTATTTTAATTTTAAATACTTTACTTGAGAGTTGAGAAATACCACCGATTTGTTTAAATAAATTCGATTAGGTGTCACTATTGTCACTAAACGATTCATTTTGATTTTGATTTGTCATGTCATGTTTTGTCATGTTTATGCATATGTGTATGTTGTTAGTCAAGTTTTGACAGTAGGTTGTAGGTAGATTGTTTTTGTTTCTACATAAACAATACAAAAAGGACCATTTTTTAAATCAAAATTTTATATATAACAAAACAAAACAAATAAAAAATAAAAATAGTTTAATAATGTTTAAGACATCAGAAACCATCACTGAAATAGTTAATCTTGACTCTGAACCTGAAGATGATATTCCAGTTCCAGTAATCATTGGTTCGTTTCTAGAAATATAGAAAATTTAGATTTACCTATCTAAAAAAAAACAAATAATCTTAGCAAAGCCAAAGATCCTCATTTTCATGACTTAAATGATTAAAAACATTTTGTATTTTCTTATTTTTTAGTTCCTGAAAATAAATGTAATAAAAAGTCATTCCAAAAAGTTGATAGAAGAAAATCAAAACAAGGCGTCATTCGTAATGACGATAACATTAGTTTTGAAACATCTGTTGATGAATGTGAAACCAAAACTACTCAAAAAACACGTAATGAAAAAACTGCTTCATGCAGCAGTAAGAAAGATGCACCAACAGACAACACCATTACGATTAGAAAAGACGAAAGGCTGGTTCAAATAGTCACAGAAAATCCTAATTTCGAATCCATGCAACGATCAGCATTTTTGAGAGCCTGTGTCAATTATATGTTAAAAGTTAAAGAATTACCAACAATTAAATTTCAAATAGATGAAACTGTAACGTTATCAAAATTAGTGAATAAATATAATGCCATCACGCAGATTGCTCCAAAAGATGATGAAGAAATTATAGGCCTCTCAGATGATGATGATTAATTTAGTTCAACAATAACAATAAAAGTGAATAAGGTGTTAAATACACGTTATATCTTTAGTATGTGCTTACGTTTATGTAAAAAGTTTAAAAAAGAAAATGTATTTATACATTTCATACAAATTATATTGGTGTGTAAATAACATAATTGCATATAAGATTATCCATTTCTTTAATATATAATTTTCATGAAGAACAACCGTATTTATATAATAATTCAATATTTACAATTTTTCAGTCTGTTTATTCAAATTAAAAGGAACTATAAAATTTTTGTTACTTAACAATAGCGTTGGCCCTAACTAGACGCAAAATCATTGAAAATCGAAATTCTTGTTCTATGAAATACAATGCACTTAAATTTTGTAGATTTTATATATAAATATAAAAGAAAACATCAATTAACAGTTACAAAATCATATTGGTTTCCCCTTTAAAGACCGAAAATAGTAGTAGTAGGTAGCCAGCCACCCATTAGGTATTTAATATTTGTTTTTTAGTTTTAATGGGATATCGATATCTCATACCGACTCTTAAATAAAAAATTCTAGTTTATTAAATTTTTTATGGAAGTTTTTGAATTAGGTAAAAATTCATGAAAATATAAACAAATCAAATGAAAATTTTAACAAACATCGAGAAAAGAAAGCAAATAAAATAGGTTTGGACGCCATCACTTTTACGACACCAGTCGAAAAAATTTATGACTAGGGTAGATGCACCAGTAGCCCGCCCGGTACTAGTAACCGCCCACTTTCCACTTTATATTTAAATATTAAGGAAAGTATCAAGTGTTTTGCTTATTTCAAAGCACAAATTTGTCTGCTCGGTTTTAAGCAACACTCTTGCAAATTTTGGTTGCATAGGTCCAACTGGAATTTAAAAAAAATCGGTTTAAGTTTGTGATGAAATACCAAAAATTAAAAACGGTGAAAAAAGTCTAGGCGGTTACAAAAACAGTAGAAAAAATTGTTGTTTTTGAACCCGCCCAGTACGCTTTTTCCTTGATTATTGGACCTGCGAAAGGGAAAACGATTAGAGTACAACATTCAATAGAAAAAATTTCTATTTATGATTAAGCTCAGAATGATTTCTCCTTGATTTTAGTACCTCCGGAAAGAAAAACCAGAGAAAAACATTCAGTAGGAAAAATTAATGTTTTTTAATCCGCCCAGAACGATTTTTCTTTGATTTTAACACCTTCGGAAAGAAAAACCAAAGACAAAATTTCGGTTTTTGAATCTTCCCAGCACGATTATTCCTTGATTAAAGCACCGCTGAAAGGGAAATCCAGAGAAAAAATTCAGCAACAAAAATTTCCAGCGCACAGTGGTTGATAAAATTTTTTGGGCGATATTCCAATCGTGCAATCAGAGAGGCTGAATTCATTAGTAAATGGAGAGCGATAGTAACAGAGGATTTAATTAGAAAGAAAGCTAATCAAGTTTCACTAATTTTTTTTACTATTTTCGTTGTATGTTTTTTTATTGAATAATGAAGTGGTGAATGTATAAGCAAAGCTTAAAGTTAGGTATAATTAAGGACAAAATTTAATAATTTTATTTTATTTACTTCCATTTTATAGGTATATTTATTTATAAATATAAATATAATTAGGTATTTAAATTTTAAAAAAACTGAAAATGAATTGAAATTTTTTTTTTTTGCCAAATTTACTTCAATTTCTCTTCAAAATTTGTATGGGCGGATACTAGAACTTATATGGGCGCATACTAGATTTTAGTGGGCGGTTAATGAAAAAATTGACTTTTTTCACAAAAACCTAATTTTCTCTTAAACCGTAATTCAAATGAAATAAGCAGATAATACTAGTTATAGAGAATCGCTCTAGCTATCCATTAATATAAAGATGTATTCAATATCTCTTATGCACGATTTTTTATGAGTTGTCAAAGTCTGAAAATTCCTTAAGTGGGCGGTTACTGGTGCTTTTACCCTACCTAGCCACCAGTTCTCATCTCTTTACTCACTGTTATGACAGTCCCCCCGTGGCAATTTATGAATTTGAAATTCCAATCTGGTAATAAATTTAAGCATAAACGGATTAATGAAAGAAAACCATTTTTTTTATATTTATTATATCTGCCCATAATCCATATTTGTTTAAACTTAATTAATACCTAGTTTACATAGAGAGTTGAAACCGGGTTCAACTACATGTAAACGGTGGTAGAGTTAACCTGTGTTAACCTGACTCAACCCAAGAAATTCGCTCGGTTAAGTTAACTCTATCCATGTAAACGGTTAACCCGGTTAAAAATAAGCAACAGCTGTTTGTTTCGTTTCTTTTTTGTTGTTGTTTTCAAACTCAATTCAACCACTGTTCAACCACATGCTTTTCGACTACATCATGTAAACACTTGACCTCTTTTCAACCACATTTCGACTAACCACGGTTGGACTATCGTAAACTAGGTATAAGTCATCATTGTAATATATATTTGAGATTTGAAGCAATTACAAAAAGTCTAAATTTATCTGCGCACAGTTCGAAAAGAAGACAAAATAAATTCGGATCGCCCTCCTAAAAATTAGTCACCACAAAAAAAGGTTGGCGCCACACTAGCCGCCTGATTTCATTGGCAGCGTCTGCTCTTTAAACAAAAGCTCAATAGTAAAATTGACGAATTCGTTTTGCTGTAAAAAAAAACATTAAAATTGAAAAATTGATATTGATATTGTTATTGATATTAAAAAAAATTAAATTTATTGTTTTTATTTTAATTTCTTTTATTTTAATAATTAAAAAAAAATAAATAAAAAAATGCAAAAATTTGTACCAAATTCATGAAAATGAATAGAATTATTAAAATTTCTTTATTCTGGACGTGTTTTATTTTAATTGATGCTGAAGTTGTTGGCCGAACTGACAAAGAATTTTCAACTAATAACAACAACAACAATAATGGTGGCAGTTCTTCTGGTGGTGGATCGGCTGATATCGATGGATATAATCCATTGGGACCAAAAGTGGATTGTTCGTTTTTGCCAAAAGAATTTCTAGATTGTATGGAACCGTTTGATCATAAAGGTCAATATTTCTAGAGATACTTAATCTTAACTAGGTTCTTTCCAACTGAATAAACTGGAGTTAACTTGCAATTTAAGTGTACAGACTTGGGGCTAAATTCTATAACTATGTTGTTGAAAAAAATGTAGCTCGAACAACATTTTTTAAACGACATACCTATCTACTATTATATGTCACTTAAAAAATGTTGGAAGGGAACATTAAAGCAGACAATCTTGCTAGATTCGGAAATGGGGATACATCGGAGATAGTAGAGTCTTTCCGAGGTTTCTCGGAGATAAGGAGCAAGATTGACTGTGAGAGTTGGGAAAAACATAAGACGATATGGCAAGAAGTCGAGGGGAATAAAACCACCAAAAAGATTTGGGGAGATCTAAACAAGGAGAAGTCAAAACAGGTACTAGGTCTTTATAGAACCAACCTGCGACTTTTCACGGGAATATGTACAGGACACATCCTTAAAAACCATGAGTTCAGAATAGGAAGAGCCGACGTAGGAACCTGCAGGGGATGCGGAGAGGAACTCACGTATTCTGTCAGTGTCCTACAATACGAACTAAAAGGGCTAGAATATTAGGAGATTATTTCCTACAGAGCCCTGAAGATCTGCAAAAATTCAAAGCAGGGATTTTAATTAGGTTTTTGAAAGGAGTAGGGTGGCTCGATGGGGAATAAAAGGCCCGTCGGGTAGGGTAGTACAACGGGCCAACAGGCCTAAGTGCGAGGGAATACAGGAATTCCCAACCCACAACAATCTAACCTAACCTACCTAAAAAATGTTTGTTGAACAATATTTTTTTGAACAACATACCTCGTTATAGAATTTGGCCCCCATTTGACTCATACTTTGAGTTTGGGCACCTCTTCTACCCTTCAAATCTTGAAAATAATTGCTCGCTAATGCCCCGCTTCGGAGATGTGGCTTATTAAAGTTTCCATATATTTTGGTTTTTAACCCCCCTATACATATATGTAATCTAATAAGTAATTCATAATTTCACATTCATCCTCAGATTCATCACCGTCAATCTCCCGTCAACTGCAATTTAGCCTAAACTCTTAAAGTGAAGTAATTTTTTTTTATGTAGGTTGATGAAAAATAGTAGGTGGTAGTTATCCAATTTCGATAGGTACAATTACTGTCCCTCATTCATGACTTCGTTTAATAAAAAACATTATGTTTAATAATGACTAGGCTTTAACAACATTATTAAATAAGCACTATTTTTCATAAATTTTATAACTTTTAGGGAATGAAACTGCACGTGATGCATATGGTCATGGCTGTGTAAAATTCGGTGGCATTTATTATGATGAAGTTGAAAAAACCAAAGTGCAATGTACTGTTTTGCCTGGTATAGAATGTTATGGTAAAAGAGATTTTTTTCGAGATGGCTTTCCTTGCATAAAACATACTGATCATTATTTTGTCACAACACTTATTTATAGCATTTTATTAGGATTCTTAGGCATGGATCGCTTTTGTTTAGGTCAAACTGGAACTGCTGTAGGTAAGGTCAAACGGAAATTATATAAAAAAACCCACAAATTTAAAACTGTTTGCGTCATTTCTAAAACACTTTTGCAGGACATTATATGTTTAATATATTTGCCATCAAAAAAACTCAATTATAGGCTTATTTATACCTATATATTATTTTTAATAATCATTTTTATTTTCTTGTTTAATATTATAGGAAAACTTTTGACTCTTGGTGGTCTTGGAATATGGTGGATATTAGATATTTTTCTACTTATCACCAATAATTTGTTGCCAGAAGACGGAAGTAATTGGAATCCTTATGTTTGAAATGCATATATAAACCTAAAACTAAATCTTGAAAAATTGATCTATGTTGTTATTGTATATGTGGATCATTATTTAATTAATTCTTGAATCAAATCTGCAAAATTTTAAAATCAAACAAGATAAAAAAATAAATCAGTTGTGAAAATATTTTTATTATGTACAATAAACTGTTTTTAATTAATAATTTGAAATTAATTATCGCGATATATAGAAAAAATGCAGACAAATTTTTTTTAATGAAAAATTCCTGTTATTTAAAAGGACATGAAAATAAAATATAAACGAGAAAAAATATTTGTTTTTATCTAACTCATTCAGTTTTCTGACACTTATGATGACCGTTCGTTTGTAAGAAGAAGCAACAAAATATGTATTAGACTTTGAAATGTGAAATGGGAAAAACTGGCAAAAAACTTCATTTATTTAAGATTTATTTTTTGACATAGTAGCAATATATGGTTCAATAAAATAAACTGCAAGATTTTTCTTATATTTTTTAATTACCAGTGTAACCATTTTTATTATTTATAATTTATGTTTTTCTTTGAATTTCTTTAACATTATTTGTAAGTAATTTTTTTTAAATTATTGCGAACATTATTTGCTGTTTTCCTTTTCTGTAAGGTACTTTTTTTTAATTTTTTTTAATATACAGTACTTTTTTTTAATTTTTTTTAATATACAGTACTTTTTTTGTTAAAATTTGTTTCACAAAAGTGATGAATTTATATTATATATTAATTTTAATTTTATATTTAAATAGAAATTTAAAGTTTTTCTTATCACTTATCATTTTTTAAGTAGAAAGCGTAGATACAATAAAAAAGTAAACTAAAAATATGAAACTAATATTATTTAACTAATCTTGTTGCAATCAAAAATTGAATAATTTTTTGTATTAAAAAAAAAAATTATATTTAGAAGTTTTTAATATTGCCCATGTTTTGTGGCAATATTAAAAACTCCTAAAAATTAAAAACATACAATATGGTTAAAAATATAGACAATTTGATATTTTGGTAGAAATTATTTGACATTATCAATAATTAGAAGACTTGACGAAAAAAAAACTTAAAAGTCTCATTAAGTTTTATAATAGAGCCCTTAAAATTTTTAAAGTTCTCTATGTATAAGTCAAATATTATATAAATAAAAATCAACTAACATTGTACAAAATAAGTTTAAACATTTATTTAAAAAGAAAAGAATATTACAAAAAAAAAAATTATTACATATTGTCATTATATTAGTTTTAATTAAAATTAAAAAATTTCTAACAATACAAATTAATTTAATATTAACATTTTAACATCAAAATAAAGAAAAAAAGTATACATTAATTTAAAATGTTTACAAGCTGTATTTTTTTTTTTTTGTCATTTATTGAAATAAGTTTCTTTGAATTAGCATAGTGGACAACAACATCAATTCTGTATTTCACAAAATCTTCAAAAAAAACAAAATATATATTTTTTTTTAATTTTGTGAATATTTTTAAGCGATAGTATTACTAATTAATTATTATTATTCAATCCGCCAGTTAGAATATTTGGAAAATTAACCTTCACAACTTCATATCGATTGCGAAACATTTAATTCAATTATACGTGTAGTAAAAATTGTTCAAATAAGATAGTTTATGATAGTCTATTTTTTATTACTTTTTTTTTAATGTATTCTTAATCACGTTAATTTCTATGACAATGCATTTTTATGATATTTGAGTTTATCTATTTATTTTTATAAAAATGTTGTGCAATTTTTATTAACAGATTTTTTTGGTAAAGCATAAGAAGTATCGTAAACGCTTTTTAATAATTTTTTTTTTTTCGTTTTCATGTTATAAAATACTCAACAACTAAATTGCCAAAATATTTTGATTTTATTATTTTTGTTAATTTGTTTTGATTTTTTTTAATTTTGTTAAATAATTTTTTTTATATTTGAATATCTTTCATAGTATAATTACGTTGTTCTCTTGTCGTAAAAAAATTAAGGCTTATGAATTTTATTCTTAAAATAATTTTCTTTTGCTTAAAATATAAATAATTTTTCATATAAGTATCTGAGTTAAATCTGTAAATTTATAAAATTTTAATATTAGTGTTGTGGTATTTGAATTCGTTCTTTTGTAATTGAATTGATTTCGATTCACACTTTTCTTATACTTCTATCTGCTGCGGCCGAATTTAGTTTGGATCTGAAAAGATTTGGGCAAATAAATTATGGTAATATTATATAGTATTTACAAAAATGGTTCTGAGAATTAAAAATTTGAATAAAATGCGCAATTAAAATTTATGCAAATTATATACCTAGTGTACCTTAAGCTCAAAAATGTCTCACATATTAAAATTATTTTATATGAATTAAAAAAATTATCTATTGTAAACATATAATTCGAAAAATTTATTTTGTCGCTTATCATAACTTCGAAATCAAGGAACGGTTATTTAATTTAATGTATTGTGTGAGTGAGCTGTTTTTTTCCCCTCTTTGCTAATGAAATGAAACAATAAAACAAAAAGCAGAACAGTAAGAAAAAACGCGCAAATAAAACAAAGAGGTAAAAAATCAGCTCACACATTAAAATTTAGCTTGAAAGAAATTATTATTATAAGAGGATTCAAAGAAGAAACAACGTAGAAAATAAACGCAATATTATCAAAGAAAATCAACAGTATTTTATTTCTGCATAAGGTTTTCAACTTCAGGTGTGGGGTAAAATCCAAGATCTCACAATGATGAAATTAACTCGCAGGGCCATGGTAGAGCAGCTCAACAAAGCAGGTGTAGAAGTGCCAACAACAGCAACAATAGTCCAGGTTCGCTTATTATACAATGATGAGATTGGATCTACATCAGACCAACCACCATCATCGGACGATAATCATCAAGTAGATATGCAGGAAGAACATTTATTGGAGGAACCTTCAGTAGAGTCGCCCATAAATTCAGGTAATTCTAATTCAGCATCAAATATTTTAGTAGAAGAAGCCCCAGGACTAAATCTGGAAGAAATCAAAAATCAATTAGAATTGTTCAGAGCTCGTGAAGAGCTATTAACCTTAAAAAATAGAGTAGCTCAGCTTGAAAGAGAAGCCGTGCCACAACAATCTAGTACCCAAATACGAACTCGCATTAAGCCATCGGATGTTGAAGGGTTAATTTCTGAATTTAGTGGAAACGATGATTATGTCATAACTAAGTGGCTTGATGATTTTGAAGACGTAATGACGTCACTTAAGGCAAATGACGACGAAAAATACCGAATGGGGCGGCACCTACTGAAGGGCACGGCAGCCATATTTTTGAGAACCATCAGAGTTACTACGTGGGTCGAGTTACGTGAATCTCTACTTAAGCGGTTTGAGCGACATGACACATATATTGAAATATATGAAAAACTACGACGTCGCAGCCGCCGTCCAAACGAGTCGACTATAGAATATGTGACAATCATGCAGGAGATAGCTAGCCGCATTTCTATAAACGATAGAGAGCTAGTAGCATTGATCGTTTCAGGTTTACTCGATCAAGGTGGATTCAGTGTAATGTTGGCAAATGCCAAAACTATTGATGAGCTAATCCAATTATTACCTATTTACGAACGTACAGTCGAATTGTCAAAGAATAAAACCGATAAAATATTATCGTTTAGAAAGAATTTACCTACAGCCAAATTCACTTCAGCTGCAACTTCAGCCACAAGATCAGCCGTAACTTCAGCCTCGACTTCAGCTTCAGCCCAAATAAGATGCTACAATTGCTCGCAGTACGGCCACATGGCAGTCAATTGTCCGGCCCCCAGGCGTGAACCGGGGTCCTGCTTTAAGTGTGGTGCCAAGGACCATATTTCCAAAGAATGTATCAATAAAAGAAGAGTTATAGCAGTAGTTCCATCTGCCAATGAAAATGTTGTCCCAGATGAAAATAATGATGAAACTTATGATGAAATTGATCCGGAAATTTTGAAAGATTTCGTAAGTATTTCTTTTGGGGAAAGTCAGAATTATTTGAAACAAATAAATTGTCTTTATGACACCGGTAGTCCGGCTACTTTTATTGATAGCTCGTTAGTCCCGAAAAATAAAATAAGTAATTCACTTAAGAACTCAGGGTTTACAGATTTAGGAAAAAACCCAATTTTTATTTACGGTTCAGTAAGTTTTATAACAAAAATTAAAAATTATACTAAAGTTATTTCCGCTTTTGTCGTTCCACAAAAAGTACTAATCAGCATGAGACAAATTATCATAGTTATGAATTAGAAACTTTGGCAATTGTTTACGCCCTTAAGCGCTTCCGTACCTTTTTAGAAGGCATTTCATTTACAATTATTACAGATTGTAACTCATTAGCCCAAACATTTAATAAAAAAGAAATAAACCCTAGAATTGCCAGATGGGTTTGGGATTTCGAAAGGTACAATTATAAAATAAAACATAGGGGAAGTTCTCTAATGAGACATGTAGATGCTTTAAGTCGCCATCCCGTCGCTTTAGTAGATTCGCAAAACATTGACTTCCAACTTAATGTTACACAGAATAGAGATGTTGAAATTCTGAAACTTAAACAAATACTCGAAGAAAAAGAAATGCCCCCTTATGAGATGCACGATGGTGTAGTCTTCAAAAAAAATAAAGAGGGAAAACTTTTATTCTATGTCCCTAAAGAAATGGAACAACAACTTATAAATGAAATTCATACAAAACTATGCCATTTTGGTACTGATAAGTGTTACGAACATCTTAAAAAAAATTATTGGTTTCCAAATGCCAAAAGTAAAATTGACAATTACATAAAAAATTGCACTACGTGTATTATGCACTCTGCCCCTAAGAAAAAATGCGATAGCCCTTTACATAGTATTCCTAAAAAACCAGTGCCGTTTGACACAATACATTTAGACCATTTTGGACCTTTACCTTCTGTCACATCTAAAAATAAACATATATTAGTAGTTATAGATGCATTTACAAAATTTGTCAAATTATATGCTGTTAAATCCACTAGTACAAAAGAGGTTTGTTGTTCTCTAGATAAATATTTCGAATATTACAGTAGACCTTTTAGACTAATAACAGATAGGGGTAGTTGTTTTACTTCTTCAGAATTCACTTCCTTTGTTGAGAAATATAATATTCAACACATTAAAGTAGCAGTAGCATCACCTCAAGCTAACGGACAAGTTGAACGCGTAAATAAGATTTTGAAATATATGTTAGGAAAACTTACTGAACCGCTACTGCATTCTGATTGGGTAAAAAAACTTAAACATGTCGAGTACGCAGTAAATAATTCTGTAAATCGGTCAATTGGGACAAGTCCCAGTAATTTATTATTTGGTGTTGAACAAAAGGGTCCTGATGTAAACTATTTAAAAGAATATCTAGTTGACAAAGATTTAAAGGAAGTAGATGAAAGTTTAGAATGCATTCGTTCAAAAGCACTTTATAAAATTAATAAAAGTCAAGAATACAGTCAAAAATGGGTAGAAAATCATTGTAAACCTTCCAAAATTTATGAAGTCAATGATTTTGTAGTAATAAAAAATGTTGACACTTCCGCAGGCACTAATAAAAAATTTATTCCGACCTTCAAAGGTCCGTATATCGTACATAAAAAACTTCCGAAAGATCGTTATGTGATTAGAGATATTGAAGGGTGTCAAATAACACAACTTCCTTATGATGGTGTTGTGGAAGCTAAAAACCTGAGAATGTGGAAAAGAAAACCTGATAATTCTGACTTACCTTAAGAAATACTTATTATAATGTAAATAGCTAAAATAAACGTTCCTTGATGTGTGACCAAACACTATTATCGATTGAGGGCAATCGATATATGTCAGGTCGGCCGAGCTGTAAACATATAATTCGAAAAATTTATTTTGTCGCTTATCATAACTTCGAAATCAAGGAACGGTTATTTAATTTAATGTATTGTGTGAGTGAGCTGTTTTTTTCCCCTCTTTGCTAATGAAATGAAACAATAAAACAAAAAGCAGAACAGTAAGAAAAAACGCGCAAATAAAACAAAGAGGTAAAAAATCAGCTCACACATTAAAATTTAGCTTGAAAGAAATTATTATTATAAGAGGATTCAAAGAAGAAACAACGTAGAAAATAAACGCAATATTATCAAAGAAAATCAACAGTATTTTATTTCTGCATAAGGTTTTCACTATTTTTAATTATTTCTTTTAATCAGTAAATTTATTTAAGAATTGCATACAAATTTTGGGAACAATTTTTAATTATTGAATTTAAATTTTACATATAAATGTAATAAAAGTATCGTCGCCAGAACCTAAATATAACAATTTTCAAAATTATTCAAATGACGTAAACGCACTGGATAATAAAATTAATAGCTTTAGAATTTTACATAATTAAAATTGAAACAAGTGAAAAATATTTAAAGTTCACCAAGAAGTTGTTTATATTTCAATAAAATTTAGTTTTTGTTAAATTTATTTTATATGAATTTTAATTTCTTATAGTTTATGTAAGCTAATATTAGTTATAATAAACTCTTTGTAACGATACTTAATTAATTGATTAATTAAGATAACTTAGAGTAAATTTTTTTTCACTCAAAATTCATTATCTCAAACAAGCATATTAAATATTTTAGTAAGTATTAAGCATTTATTTTTTTAAGTTTTCATGCAGAATCAAATTTATTTAAAAATAAATTAATGCGACAGAATCGATCGTTCGCCATGTTAGTAAATTCCTTTCAAAGATCGAAATTTAGTTAAAAATTTTCTAAAATCTTAAACAAATTGATTTACTTTTGATTAATCTTTGACGTTTTGAAAAATTACACAGCAAAATAAACCATAAGATTTGAGCTTCTACAGCTTTAGTTCCTTTTTCTTCCTCAACTAATTCTAAGAAAAATATAATAAGGGCGACTTTTGTTATACATGCCAATTTTCTTAAGTTATAATTTATAAAGTACTTATTATTTTAGATTTTTAATATTAATATACTCCAGAGTAGTTTTAGTATTACAATGTCTACAATTCTACATACATAATCATATGATTTTATTTCGATCTTTGAAAAAGGTATTAGACGGAAAGCCATATAAATTATTATTAGTAATCGAAAAATTAACATAGTGAAGAACTAGCTTACCATAGAAAATAAGTTCGAACAGACAATATTTGATTTCATAATATCTCTATATAATAATTGACAACAACCGGTGATGAATTTATGCTTTTTAATGTAATTTAATGCGTGTTTTTTTTCTAATATTGTTTATTATAATTACTATTATGTATATGTAGTAAAAGAATTTAAAATGTAAATCTATTAGCTAACTAGATCTACATAGAACGAAATCCTCTACGATTTTTACTCGCTAGTGATGACCTAATGGTGTTTTTGTGTTATCGAAATTATAAATTTAAAGGAAAAAGAGAAATATATATAGGAATTATTTTACATTTAAATTTCACAAAAATGTGCAAAAAAATAGATAAAAAGAAAAAATTAATATTTGAATTATAGAAATACATACTCACAAAAGTGTACTTATTATGTTATAATATAATAACTAATACATTGCATGTATTTCTATTTTAAGTAACTAATTTTCAATTAAATAATATAAAAATTCTTTCTCAATGTTTGGGCGTTTAATTGCACATTAAACTTAGTTAATCTCATAAATGTACATGTAGTAAAAGGCATTAAAGTATTAACAAAATGTTAAGTAAGTCTGGAGATTTTTTAAAAATACGTACTAATAGATAAATTAATTTAAATAAGTACGTTCTTAGATTAGGATTCAATTTTAATAATATTATATTTATTATTTTATATATGCTACAAAAAAATAATATAAAGTTCCGTACCAATGATATTTTGTTTTTAGGTCCTTCGAGTTTTATAATATAATTTAAATAAATGTGACAATGACTTAATTAAAGAGAAAGAATTTTTTTTTAATCGAAAGCTAATTTAGTGATGATTTTTGATATGGTTAAATAAAATAAAAAAACTGCCATAATAAATTAAAAGTGTGAAAAATATAATTTTATGTTGTTAAAAAAATTAAATTCTATGTTTATAATAATCATGAATATAAATATTAAAATGAAATTATGTATTTTTTTGTGAATAGTTTTTAATTAAAAAAAAATTATATTATTATTATTATTAAACTAATTCTTCTGCGAGTACCGGTAATGTTGACCTATTTTTTTTATATACCAAGGTTAATTGATAAAGCATTATATAATTTTATTTTTGTTTTGTATATGAAATGAAAATATGATGAACATTTTAGAACGTTTTCAGTTTACATTTGTAAAAAAAAAAAAGAAAAAAAAATATATTTTAGTTTTAAATTTCTTTTGAATATAATAAATATTAAACTTCAAAATTCAAATAAAGTAAACATTACTTACAATTCCATTGATAATATCGTGGGATTTGAACATGATTGAGGTGCACGTATGTGACATTGTTTGTGACAAATAATTTGGCAGTCGCGACATTCATATCCTTGTTTACCAGGACGGCGAGGTATTGATTTTAGGCAAATTGAACACACCAATCCACTTCTAAAAATTTATATTACAAAAAAAAAAGTGTATAAAAAAGATAAAAAAACTCAAAAAACTTCAAATTTAAACTAACCCGCTAAGATGTTTGGCAACGAAAGTGTGATCATTGTAAATATGTAATTTTGTTCCTTTACGTCGCCATCTAGGTTTTTGGGCAATGGCCAAAGGAACTAAGAAATGCCTAAAAATTGTTTGAAAACAAAAAATTTATATATAAAAATGCTTAAAAAATTTATATTACAACATCATAAACACCTTTTAACACCATTCTCAATAGTTTCGAGTACCAAAGTTGATGCTTCATGTAAATATGTTTTAGTGCTGGCTGATGAAAATCCAGATATTGCTGATGATTCTGAAATTGAGGATCGCCTAGATTGATTGAGGGTTGGCACAACTACTTTTGATCCTACGTTATTTTTATTACAATTTTTTTTGTTTTTTTGTATTTTGTGTTTTTGTGTGATTATTTTTTTTATATAATGTGTGTTTTGGTGAGTGCCAAATTTATTTGCAAATTAGATTTCATAAAAAAATGTGGAAAATTTTTTTTGTGTATTTTGTGAATATTTTTTTTATTAGTGCAATGTTGTAATAATAGTGCAATGTTGTAATTATGTATTCAAAAAAAAATTTTAATTTTTTTTAAAAAAACAATAATACAAAACCACCGAAAATTCAAAAACAAAAAATAAATTATTAATAATAAGTGTAATAATTAATTAATAAATAAGAGATTACGAATTCGTTTTAAATCAACATAAATTTGGTATGGTGTCATTAAAATTTTTTTTTCGTGTATTATTCCAGTTAGGTTTGTCAATTATTGTCATTGTATCGTGATTATATATCAAACACATAGTTGAAGACATTATAAATCAAAAACAATTTTACATAGAAATAAAGAAAAAAACATAAAAATACATAAGTAAATTAATATTACTACCCACGCTTTAAAAAAAAATCATAGGTAAACTTGAAGATTGAATAGTACGAACCAAGTGAATTATTCGAATTGACTCCACGATCCATTGAAATTGAGCGAGAGTTAGCTGGATTTTCGGAATCGATTGGTATCATTCCATCAGCTGAATTTGCCCGAGTTTTGGATCTTCCTAACCGACGTTTTAATGTTCCAAAGAAATCACGCTTTTTTTTTCGTCCACGATCTTCTTCCTCAATTGGTAATTGCGAATTGCGTGGTAGGCTATTCATTTGATTCGGTGATAAATTTCCATATCCATTTGTGCGTGGTGATGATTGTGCTGCTGGTCTTCCAAACTAAATTGCGTTAAAATAAAATGATTAAGGTGACATTTGGATAGTGTTTTTTTTTTTAATTATATTCGAAAGCCGTTCAAAACTTTCATCTTCTGAAATAATTGCATTAATGTTCTTTTGTTTGATTGGAGAACTTTTATTTAACAACAATAGGAAATAATCGGGGATAGATATAAAGATTTTTTCTTATCTTTACTGGATTATTTCATTCATTTTCCAAAAATTACAAAAATACTCCATAATATGGAAATTTTTCAATATTTAACGATACAAGGAGGACAACTAAAATTTTCAGGGATATAATTTGACTCCAAATTTATAGAAGTTAAAAAAAATTAAATAAAGCAGAAAAACCACAAGAAAACCAATTAAGTATTAAATATAAATTTAAATATGATCATTAGGAGAAAAATTAATAATATAATTCATAGTATAAAAATATAAATGAACGTCAAAGGATTATTATTAAACTTATTCCATTTGAAATTATATACAAAGATCTTATCCAATTTAGATTTCATAATTCTCAAAGATTTATGAATTCTTGATCTAGTTTTCTTGGTTAGAATTATTATATATTAACCTTTGACCTCTTACTCAAGATTTGTCGAAACCCCGCTTTAAATTATTCATTCCCAGAATTTGATCTTAAAATATAATGGAATAAACAATTGTCTAAGCTCTAAGTCAAAAACATATTATTTGGTTTATATAAGATGAATGAAATCGTCATAAGTTTAAATATAATTACTTAAATCAAAGGTGTAATTAATAATTTTTTTTCCTATAATTGATCCCATATATTTGACTTTTTATACTATGAACATATTATGTTATTATGAGTTTTATCAATGTTTTCTTTTGACAGATAATATACCTACCTCGTCATCGAAAGTTCCGTTTAAACCACTACCTGTTTCATTTAAATTTTCTCTTTGGATTTGATCTTCAATTGAATTTAATGGAAAACTGTCGACTGGACTAGCTGCCATATTTGATTGACCACCAAGTTCTTCATCTTCCTGTGAATTTTCTTTCATTTCAATTTGTCCATCTTTATTCAATTCAACCTTGTTATGTTTTGTCAAAAGGTTTGTGGAATTTCAGGGTTGTTTTTTTTTATATTTGGTATTTTCATTATTTTTGTTCGGTTTTTTTTTTAAATGCAAATGTGTAGTTAATTATAGCGAATAGCAAAATATGAAAAAGAATAGAATCAAAATCAAATGTTAGTTATAAAACACAAAAAAAAACCTTAATTATAAAAATATTAGTTCTAGCTCAAAAATCAATTTAATTTGGCATTACCTAGTCATAGTATTTTGGATTAATGTTGAAGACCATACATTTATATATGCAGGGTGTGGAATTTATAGAAACAAAACATAAATAATTTTTATCGGTATTAGATATCTCAATGTCAATGTTAGAAATATCTGTAAGTACGTTTTGAAACTCCGATTTTCAAATCAAATTCAAGTTCTCGGTTTCAATTCTTAAATAAAAATTACGGAAATAATTTTTCTTTTGGAAGTTTTTTTTCAATACATTATCATGTCATCCATCAACTAGGTAAAATATTTCATTAAGATCATTCGAACTTTTCGAATACTAAATTTAATGCCAAAATATTTTTTTTTCCATTTCCCTAAATAAATTAATTATTTTATTAATTTTGATGGAAAATAAAATCCATGCCAATTACTTATAATAAAAAAATAAAATAAATTTTGGATAAATCGGAAAAACTAGAAAAATAAAAAAAAAATAATAAAAATATGAAAATTTGATTACCTTGAATGGGGAGCGATTCTATGCAAACAAATTGGAAATGATGACACAAAAATATACAAAATAGGGTATTAAAATAAAACTAAAGTGCATTATTTGGTAATAATGTATTTTTAAATAAATGACAGAACAGGGAATAATATAATACATATAATTGGCTTCAAACAAAAAGGACGCAAAAAATAATTTTTTTATGACATAGTTAAGATGGAGTTTACACTAAACTTAAAATTAGATATAGTTTACATACAAGTGTACTTTAGCCTTTATATTTTTTAAATTAAAATTTAGTTAGTCAATTTTGCTCATTTATTATTGAACAGATTTGTTACAATTTGGTCCTTTTTGTTCAAGCCACATAATTATCCTTTTACATTTATTCATATAGCAAAAATAATGACAATTTGTATGAACTCCATTATTTCTTAATGTTTGACTATATTTTTTATTTATTTTTTTATTATAATCTCATCTTCAATTCAATATTTGAGCTACATAAATGCAAAAGATTAATAGATGAAGAAAATGATAATTGGAATGATACAAATTTGAAGAAATAAAGATTTATCAATTAAAAAATTGAAAATATTTGTATAATAAAATCTAATTTTTGTCTAATGATTAATGTACGTAGTACCTATATATGGACAATTATTTCACTTATAGCTTTTTAAGGTTTTTTTATAACGAATTATATCAAAGTAACACTACGTGATAAAAGAGTAAAATTTTGATATTTTTTAAATTCTGTGGAAACACTTTTAAAAATCGTCCACGAATTTAGAGAAAATTTTACATAATCTTATAGATTAAACTAACACTAAATAGGAAAGTCAAAGCAAGAGAGTTTGCAACGTTCCGTCACCAAGGAAATAATTCTCCATATAGTGATAGGTTTGATGGAAAAATAATTTAATTAAAAAATTATCACAATAAAGATTAAAAACAAAAACTTTAGATAAATTGGCGATTTTAACATCACGTTCGTTATAATAAATTTTTATTTCATACCGCACAACCATCATGAGTAAAGTGCGAATTTCAAAGCAATCCTATTTTGCTGTTTATTTTAAATATTAAAAATTTAGAAGTATAATATAATATGTATGTTGTTCCATATCCAAACATAAAATTAGAAATATCTCATATTTTAGTAAATCAAATATAAGAATTATTATACAAAATAAGGAAGAAACCGCAAAATATGTTAAGTATGCGTACATTTATTTTACTAATGACGTTTATAAAGTATGTAATGTACATAAATAGAACAAATTGCATGTAGGATGTAAGTACTTTTAGGGCTTTAGAATCCTAAAGTTTTAGTATTGGATGATTTGGCAATATTTCTATTTTAAAACGAAATCATTAAATATGTATGGATTTGAGTTTTTGATTGGTATTGAGTTTCCTGTTTTTGGTTTTTTTTAATTTTTTGTGAAGAAAATTTTCTTACCCTTTGAACGCTGTGTATTATTAAAGTACTTTTACTAGGATTATTATTTGTTGACAATGCACCGTCTTTTAGAGCTTTTACGGCAGCATCAGCTAAGTCTTCTCCATTTCTTAGATGTTCATTAATAGAAACTGTATTAATTCGTAATGCTTCTTTAAGTTTATAAGGTCTTGGACCGATTGGTATTTCAGCACCTTCGATGAAAACAAATTCAACAATTATAGCACCCTGAACCCTTTCGGTCTCATAAGGACGTGGTTGCAATGCTAAAACTTGTGAGGACGAGGGTCCAACAGTTAATTCATCTATTCCAACTAAACCTAAACCTAAGAATTTTGGTGCATTTGAACCACGTTTCGGGCTATCGTAAACTTCAAATAAAATTTCTGCTGATTGAGGTGCAATGTCACTGAAATTTATAAAAAAGAAATCAAAGTTATGTATATTGAAGTGATTTTTTTAGTGGCTGGTTAAAAAAGCTGTAATTGATTTAAACATATTTATTAATTTAGGTTTTGATTGAATAAATAATATATTCTTGATATTTATTGTTTTAAAAACACTTACAATAAGAAATGCTCATCCCAGTAAGGTTCAGTTCCTTGCCGTGAACCAGTTTGATTTTTCTGTGGTGGTTCATCCATTTCAACAACTACATATGCACCTTCTTCTACAGCCAAACCTTCACCTTTATTAACTTTGACTAATAAACGTTTTCCAGTTGACACGGACATTTGTGGACCGGATAAGCGATTAACAGCATTGATATTAAACTATTTGAAATGACAAATGATGCAAAATAATAATAAAAACAAAATTATTTATAATGATTTTAATTAATGATGATAAATTTTTAATCGGTGCATTCGAAAGGCTTAAGGATTTTATTTTCGTTAGTTTAGTAAAACTACCATAGAACATTGATTCCCGCACTTAAGTCGGGTTTTTGATGTATTTTTTTTACAAGAAAAACAATTAATATGAAATTATTTAAAAAAATTTATTTTGATTTAGTTTTTCTGCGAATTTTTGTTAAGAATAATTACATTTAACACTATAAACTAAAAATGATCGCAGAAAAACTAAACATATAAATAATAAAAAATTATATTTTTTCTTAGATGCTGTATTAAGGAAATATAGGTAATTAAAATTATATATTAAATATATGTATTTAGGGGAAATATACTTAAAATGACCACAAAAATAACATGAATTAAACTATAAAACTATAAGATATTTTAAAATAAAAGAAGTTATAATTATAAGACAAACAAAAGCTAAATTTATTTCGATTGAATGAAATTAAATTTTAATTATTTATTTAATTTTATTGATAAAAAATTAAACGCTCTATCTGAAATTAGAAAAACAAAAAATAAAATAAAATATTGACAAAAATAATCGAATAAGTTAATGTAAAGAAAAACTGAAAAAGTATTAAGAAATTATGATTTTTATGCTGATTTCTATTTGACATCTGCTTTTTTGAATCTAATATGCAAAATGAAAAAATGTTCCTACGGTTTGTTTTTTAACTTTAAAGTCGAAATTTCCAAAACAATTTCAAATTAATTTAAATACCAAAATTTTTAAAATTATAGTTTTTTTTTTACATTATTTATTACAATATTCTTGTTTCCCCGTAAATTTTAACTTCATTCAAGAGTTGTGGCTGCAAAATTATGCCATGATTTTATAATGTTCTATAATATGCAAGTTAATAAAATGAATGAATTTTAAATGTTGTATTAAAAAAAATAATGGTAGTGACTTAATATATGTGTACCTATTGAATATATGCAAAATTAAATTTATCTTATTAGCAATAATAGGAAGAAAAATACTATTTTCATATATATGTATTAAACATTGGGAAAGGGAACAAGCATTTTAAAGAAAAACAAATTAAATATTTCTCAAATTTTTTTCTTGAAAATTTGATAAGTCTATTTATGAAAAAAATCTGATACATGCTATATCTTTAAAAAAAATCAATTTTAGTCTAGAGTATATTGGGGTCTGCACTGTAGTGTAGACTATATAGAGTTTCGTAACTTTTTTCAGACTTAAATTATTTCATAAACATCTTTCCATTGACAATTTGTTTTTATTTTTGATGTTAAAAATTTTCCAATTAATTAAGGTTCAGGGTACAGGTTTACCAATCAATACAGTTTTTAATTCACTTCAATTTTTTTGGAAAACTATGAAAACGTATTGGAATAAATTCATAAATCGTGGTATAAAATAGTAAATTAAAAACCAACAAAATTATCAGAAGTTGAGATATATTTTTCTTCCTCTTACCGCCGATGAATCATCATCATAATAATAATATGGATTATTTACTGGTATTTCTGGTTCTTCAATTTCCGATCTAGGACATGTTGAGTAAATTGAAAAATCAATTGGATAGATGGTATCTTTGAAAGCTGCTGTTAAAATTTCACTATAATAGAATTAAAATTTATTAAAATAATATTGAATAAATTAATTTTTATGGTGAAATTTATTAACATCTTAAAGCCCTTGAAAAGCTTAAAACTAATAACAAAAAATTGGATAACGCATTTAGAATTGATAAATTAATCTCAATTATCGAAAAATTCTCACAATTTTTAAAGTAAATTATTCACCTGATTAAATTTTGTAAATGTTGTTCATCATTATCAAAAGGCTTAATTGCACCAACACTATTCATGGCGATACGAATCTAAAATCATCAATTTTCATAAATTTTTACTTATATAAATCCAAAAAAAAAAATATAATTGACTAATTTTATAAAATAAAATCTCTGAAATTATTATCAAAAATATAAAACTTACATCTGGATATCCGTCCACTTTCATGTGACCCTTAAGGGTGTTATAGTTCATAGCTGATGATAAATGTGCTCGAAAACGTGACACAGTCACTTTATAATGTGATGTTTCCAATTTCCCAGATTTTTGACGAAAAGCTTTTACTTGAAGTACTGGTTGTGCATCACAATCACATGTAATTACCTAAAATATGGAATTATAAAATAGTGTGTTACGAAAAAAAAATTATGTTTCTAGTACAGACGTACCATATCAGCTGGATTATTCTCACTGGCTTGACAAAATAGATTTGTTAAGCCTGGTGGAGGACTATCTGGCAGTACACGTATAATTTCGATTCCAACTCCATTCTAAAAAAAAAAAGGCAGTGAGATTTTGTTTCTATTAATTTTTTTGATGCTATTAAAAATATTATCTAATATAATCCAAAATTTATACACTCAAGCCAAAAACTGGAATTGAAGATGAAGGTATTTTTAAAGATATTCTAAAATTTCAAAACAAAAAAAAAATAAATTGAAAAAAATTTTGCATGATACAAAATTATTTAGATTGAGAATTAAGTCTTATAATTATATGATGAAAAAAAAATCACGTAAACAATAATTGCTTTATTTATTTAGGTATATTTATTACTGAAAAAATAAATAATTTGTGGACAAAGTATGTATGTAATTATAAAATATATAAACAAATAGAAATATCGAAAATATTAAAATAAAAAAAATAAATAAAATAAAAATGAAAATAAAAATAATGATTCCAAAGTTTCATAAAAATAAAATAAACAGTATAATTTTCTTACATCGCCTGTACATACGTGTTGTATACTATATTTATATTTAATATTGAATGGTAAAAGGTTAACAATGATTGAACTCTGTATGTAGATATTTTTTTTATATAAAATTCATATTCTATGTGTATTATCGTCCGCAAATATATAATAATTATAATTATTAGGTAATTAAGTACGGAATGTCTGTTTTAGTTATCACAGAATTTGTACCGAACAAAATGTCCAATAAAATATTTACAATCTCGATTATGGTATGGAATAAGTTTATGACATGAAATTTCTCAACTACTTTACTATATAGAGAATATAATTTGAAAAGAGTTATTAACGTTATACACATTTCGTCTTTCATTTGAAAAATAATAATTCTAAATTGTAACAATCCTAGCTTCCATTTCATCAAAAAAAAAACTATTATCGATCGAGAATATCTGTAATTTTTATTAAAAACAAAGTTCAATGTATTTTTTTCAGTAAAACTTTTATAACAAAAAATAACTTCAGCTAAATCAAAGAAATAAAAATATATATTATGTATATTATTAGTACAGTATATAATATACAATGTAAAATATACATAAACGCACAATACTTATAAAATAACATGGTAAATAACAATATAATTAAAATAAAATTATTCGTTTATCAACTTTTCAATGATATTCTATAAGCTCTGTTAATAATTTTCAAAGTTAAAAAGTTTAACATTAAAATAGGGCTGTAATTATTCTATTTCTTGATTTTCAAAGCTTTAAAAATAAAAATAAATAATAGGCTGGTTTTGTTTGTATCATTATTTTTTTAAAAATGAAAGTAAAGTACAATATTACATGCTACATCAATAACAAACATATATTTTTAGATACAGCGTTGTTATTTAATTTGATGAAAGTAAAATAAGGAAATTCTCAAATATTGGTAATTATTTACATTCTCATAATATCGTCTGCTGAGAAATCTTTAAACTCAAATTACTCGAAATTATACTTTTCATTATACGTTGTTTCATTTCTCACCAGACGATATGTATAAAAGTTTACAATCATAATTTAAGAGAAATTAATTATTTTTCTAACAAAAATTAAATTTTATCTTTAAAAATTGTCGTATTTATTAATTGTAGTTTTCATGGTATTGTACAATCTATGGAAACTAATTGTATTTTTGATGAAGCTATTTTTATTGATATTTTTTATTCAATTTATGTTTTCCGAAAGATAACAAGGACATGAAAATAAAAAAGTCAAAATAATAATATGTAATAAAAAAAAATAACTACAATAAATGAATCAAATTAACCTATATGTGAAAAATTATTATGTCCTAATTATAAACCATATTATATAAAAATAAAGTTAACTTTTATGACTGTATTTTTTTGCGGGCGTGGTGATAAAGAAAATTTAGTTTTTTTTATTAGCTAAATGAACTGACATTTTTTAGGTGCGTTTCTATGTCATATTTTTACCCTTAATTTTTTTTTTTAGTGGGAAACTCTTTAAGATATTTAAAGTTTATATTAAAGTTAGAATTATTTTATTTTCTTGTGATTTAATAAATTTGGAAATTTGTCGAAAATTTAGAAATTTCATTAAAATCTTGTTTATACATTTATTCTCATAATGACTTGACAAATGTTAACTATAAAATTATGTCTTTAAATATGTAAAAAAAAAAATAACTAAAAAATTATAATAATTAACATTTTAAAATATTTAATATGTAAAACACATTTTCAGATTATTAAATAAAACTTTTTATTCTTTTTATTATATCGATTATTTTATGTATATAAGATATTTTTGTTCGAATAGGTTAGATATTTTTCAATCAAATACATTATACATTTCTTTTTAGTAACAAAATTTTAATGTAAGTAGTTAAGTTAAGTTTACGTATAATATTGGTGGAAAAAAGACTGAATTTTGGCCATAAAATTAAATTAATGATAAATCTGTAGTTTAAACACCATGATTTTCATATTTAATTTTTTTTTAAATAATTTACTTCATTTTGAAGATGGAAAAGCAAAAAAAAAATTTTTTAATTTTTTATTAAAATAACAAAATTTTACATTTTTTTCAAGTATTTTTGAATTCCAGAAGATTATGATGTCATTTTTCCAAAATATACATTTTGGTTCTGTTTAGTAAATATTTTAAAATAAGGTAATTAAATTAATAACAAAAAATTGAGGTGTATATTACTAAAAGTATAAATAAATATGATCTTTTACTTTAAGTCACGTAATAATGTTGAACAAAAATGGGAGAAAAAATATTGTAGAAATGGTGTGAAAAAAATTTATAAGGGATGCCAAATTTTTAACTTAAATAATTCTTATACTTATTAATATTAAAATATAAAATTCATTGGAATATCCCGTTGAACAAATAAACGTTGGATTTTAGTTTGTTTGACTTAGTATTAATAAATAACAATATATAACATTATTATACTAAGTATATGTACTTACAGTCTCATTTGAATTTCTTAAAGTGTCGTTTAAGGCTAGCACCCAAGTGCACAAAAGTTCATTAACTATAACTAGATCACTATATAACCACCGAAAAACTTGACTAGTCCATGTCACTGATGTCTAAAAATAAAATATTTTGTAAACATAAAATTCGTCAAATACTTTATCAATTAATATTTAACTTACTGTCTCCGGTCCTACAACATTTTGTGGTGGCATTACAGTGCGCTTTTTACGCATTTCTGGACCAGGGCTTTGACGTACAATACGTTTTCTGGCTGGATTGACATAATCTGTACGTCCTCGTGCACCACCAACTGCTAGAGAGGGTTTTGCTGAAAGTTCCTATCAATAGCATTAGAAAAAAAAATTATTTTATATTATTTTTCGAGATATTCAAATCAAATTGATCAAAATTTTCTGCAGTCTAACTTTTTATTAATTTTTTTTGTTTTTTGTGATTAATCATATCTATTTAGAAACTCACTCTAACTTCTTTGCTTGCTAAAATTTCTCTTGGTTCTGATTTCCGTAATTTATCACCAGTTGCTTCTAATTTACTGCCCCCATTACTTAAAATAGTCGATTTAGTTCCAACGCCCGATGTACTAGCTACAATATTTGGATCTTTTTTCATATACTTATTATATAAAAATTTACACAGCCAAACTGAAAATAGGGCTAAAACAGCCCAAATAAATATAAACATTGCTAATGAATCCATTTGCAAATCAATTCCTTCAAAACTACAAATATAATCATCGATTTGATCTGCCAAGTCCATATTGTGAACGAATCGACATCATTTCTAGAAATTATAAAAAAAAAAAACCATTAATGTTAACTAGGTTGAAGTTATTAATATATAACAATAGTTTGTTTATATGATTAATATAAATAAATAAATATAATAAAATTTTTTTTTTTAACAGCAAGTGAAAATCAAAATTAATAACAATAAACATTAGAATGTTAGTTAATAGTAAAAGATAAAATTCCACATAAATATTTTACAATAATAATATTTTATTAAATTCCTTATGTGAGACAAATAATATTAAAAGGGTTCTATCCACTCCTGAAAACCATCAGAATCGATTTAATCAATTTTTTTACAGCTTTGTTCAAATATTTAATTTGTATGTAGATTGAAAGAATCAAAAAATTAAAAAAAAAGATTTTTTTAAAAATATTAGTTAAGTAAGTAGATAATTTTGAATAAAAAATTTTGGTTTAAAAACTAAAATGGTAAAATAATAAGTGAAATTTTAAGCATATTAAATTTTAAATAAAAAATCAAAAAAATTTCTAAAATTTTTTCAATAGTCTCATATAAGAATTTATAAGCCTTATATTTTTTGATTTTATTAAAGTAGTAATTTAAAATATGTATGTAAACAAAAAAAAAACCTTAGTAATAAAAATTGAAAATATTGAATTTTCAGCATATTTATTTGTACTTTGAATTTTTTTCTATTTATTTACAAATAATATTCAAAATGGTATTTCTTATAGAATATAAATATAAATACATAGTGTGATATTTTATAAATAAATAGCTACTTTATTTATTGACACTTTCACACCTAAAACTATATATATCAAACACTAAATTTTACTACATACTTAACATAAAGTTACGGAATTATTTAAGAATTTAACCAAGTTATATATAATAAAATGCCTTTCATATTTTATCAATGGAGGAATGTTAAAAGGTCTTTATTCATTTTTAATATACATTAAAAATTAAGTATACGTACTAATGGATAGGGCAGTTTTAAATTTTCAAACAAAAAATTAAGTTTTATTGCTTATATTATAGAGCTTGGCGATTATAAGAAGCTTCTGAACTGCGTTTTTGACAAAAAAATTATTTAAAATCATTAGACGCGATTCTGACGTAAATTTAAAATATGAAATAGAGTGCACTTTGTAGATAATATATTATAAATTGTACGTACAGGAGAGTAAGTTACTTATTTGTTACGTATATTTCGTCTATCTAGTTCTTAAGTGCCGTATACGCATTTTTCGTATTTTTGGCAAATTGAGTTTGAAGTTGTAAGACTCAAACAATTGGTTCCAATTTAGCATATACGTCAAATAGGGGAAAAATATCTCGAGAAGGGAAGGAGCTATTGAAATTTCGAGAAGAGCGTTCGAAAGATCGCCTTCGAGTTAGTATGAAGCAATCCCTAACTCCAAAAAAGCCAAAATGCGTATACGGCACTTAAGAACTAGAAAGACGATTTGTAAGTTTTTCAATATATACTTAATATGATAAAAATGAAAATATTAAAAATATTGTCATTTGACTATTTGTAAACATAAACAACAAAAACTTGAAGAAAAAAACAAATGAAAGTCAATATTTAGGATTAAGTGCTCGTTATATACTTTCTTATAAATAAATGTACTATAGGTATATGTAATGTAAATTATTGTAAATGGAAATAATAATTATTAATAATTTTTATATCAAAATATTTTGACCTCAATTTATTTATATTATTTTTTTAAAACAAAAAAAATAATAAAAATACATTTAGATTACAAAAAAAAATATATGTAGCCAATGACTTTCAATTATAATTAATATATATGCTTTTATTTTTACAGTATTTAATTAGTATTATTTATTGAATTATCAATGAAAATAAAAATACAATTTCTTTAATTGAATTATTCGATATTAAGTGTATAGGGAATTTTCACTATATTCATTCATAAAAACAACTTATTTATATATTTATACCTGCAGACTAATAAAAACCAAAACAAATTATTAGCGTTTATTTTATACTCTACAATGTTTAATATAATTTATTATGAATTATGTGAACATAAGATTTCATTTTTATATGCCAAACTTAAAACAAACTTAAAAGAAATAGATAAATTTTCAATAATTGAAACATGAGTTTTAATGCTGTAAAAGTCTAAATAGTTAGTGTGATATGATATCAAAGGGGTCGAATTTCTGTACGTAGAAATTATGTATTTTCAATAATAATTTTGTAAGTACAAATTCTATATTCTCAAAATTCTGTTTGTGGAATTTTTTTTTACTTTTCCTTTTTGGCATAAAGAATTTTGAAAAAAATACTATATTCTGATATAAAAACTTCCCAAACAATTTATGTTCGAATTCTCTATTCTCAATATTTCACATTTTGAAAATTCTATATATTTCAAAAGTCGAACTTCTGTATCTCTTCAAAAAAAATTGTAAAATTTCGACAAACAGAATTTTCAAGTACCTACAATATTTCAAAAATACAGAATATTGAAAGATTGGATTTTGAACATACACATTTTTTTACTAAAATCCTGAATTTTAGCATTCAAAATATCAATCAGCTCTCATTTCAGAGACCCAAAAACAGGTACCTATATTTCCTTCATTTCTAAATTATACACACTGTACAATGTTCTCATACTGTACATACCATAATATGTTTCTTTTCTAGGTATCTCTCATGGAATAATGTAAAATAATGAAATGACGTTATCATTATTATTGTTATTATTTCAAGGCTTTTGAAATTCGTCTTTTTATATGTATATACATAAAGATAAACATATAACTTTAATCACTTATATATATTAGAAAACAAAAGTTATTAAATAATTTATGTTTTTTAATCAAATCACGAAAAGAAATGCATAAATTTCTTTTATTGAATTGATTGCGTGATTATTAATTAAATAAGTATACAAAATGATAAATTTTTGATTCAAAATGTAAATTCAAATAGAGGATGCTTGGAATATTTCTATATTTATGTTTGATTGTTAAAGTAATTTCTTTATTTTTTAGCTCAAAAATCGACTATAAAATTTCATTTGAAATACAGTAGTACAATAGACAAAGTTATTAGTTTCATTTCTCCAAAAATTGTTGGTTAAGATAATCTATAATTATAATTGAAAGTAGACAAAAATATTAAAAAAAAATATATACGTAGATATGTATAAGACGTTTTATATAGTATCTCTACTTGTAACAATTTCCATTTTTTACACAATCCGTTTTAAATTTCAATTATAAAAAAAAAAAAACTTTTTTTTTGTACTAAATATAAATAACTACTAATTTTAGAAAATTAAAAAAAAAAAAGGAAAATTTTCTCACCATGACTGATTAGAAATTATTGATATCGTATACATTTATAAGTATAGCGTGAAATTATAGAAATTTTTTTTCTGTTTTTTCGATTTCAATTGATAAATACTTTTTATAATAAAAAAGAAAAAAATATTTTAATTAAAAACTATATAGATTTTAATCAAACGAAAAATCTTTTAAGAAATAAAAATGAATTTATTTTTGGTTGAAAAATTTTATGTTTTCACTTCTAAATTTCGAAAAAAAAAAAGAAAAAAAAAATCACGATCTGATTTTTCGAAATATTTTATTTATGTTTTTAAAATGATAATTTAATGAACTCTCTTTAATTATATAGGCATTATAGAGCCATCATTTAATAAAATACTCTATTGAATATTTTGGAAAATATTCTTTCATTTTTATTTATATACCTATTTAGTAGAAAGAAAATTATTGTTTTTTTTTTAGAAAATCTGATAAGAAATGCGCGTATGAAGCACTAAGTTTTATTATATTTTTGTTGTTTTTTAGTGTTAATCACGAGAAATAATATAGTTTAACAATTTTAATATTGTTATGGTATAAAAATTAGCAAAGGTACGTAGTGTGCACGAAACATATAAATCTAAACATAATTTTTTTTTTTTAATTTTAAATTAGTTACTCTCACGAAAATACACTGCATTGATTTTATATAAAAGTATTGAGATTAAAAAACATTTTATGAAATATACATAAATTATGTGAATAAAGAAAATTATCAGACAGAGCCTTATAGTATCCAACACCTCTATTTATTATACCTTCACATTTAATTCAAAATTTGGAAAAATGAATTTAGCATAATATCAACGATACCTACTGACTTATATATAGCGTAGAATAAGAATATCTCCATAATTCTACTTTTACTATGTATAATGTATATAGATATAAATTAACAAAAATGTAGGCTCGCGAATAGAATATCGACAATAGCTATGTATATTAAAGTTAGTAAAAGTTATATTATATTTAATATTTAATATGTAGCGTAGAATATCTCTATAATTCCAATTTCACTACATATACATATAAATTGGCAAACCTTCTGGTTTTCGGATATAATATTAATATGAACAATATGTATGTCTCGGGAGTAGATTTTCTCAACTCGGAGTCGGATTCGGTGAATCTCTGCCCTAGAATTCGAAATCGGGATCCGTTTCTGAAATTCGCCAAACACCGATTCCCCGATTTGACGTTCACTATTAAAATAAAAATTCTTCATTATAGCCAATAATGCAATTAGTTTTTCCATCTGTTAGAAAGTTTAGTAACCGAAACACTAGACGAACCTTTAATGATCAAGTTTAAAACTAACTGGATTCTGGTCTTTGAATTTTATGTTTTGATGAAGAAAATTGTATTGTTTTTTTTACTTGGAATCGGAATCGTATTCTGCGGTACTCAATTTATAGAATTCAAATTCGGCGAATCTAAAAAAGATTCTATTCGATAGGAATGAGAAAGCAAGGGTAAAAGTTATATTTAAATTTTTTCTTCATTAAAAATGACGATTATAATGAACAAATTTTATCACACAAATTTTTTTTGAGAAAATAAGGAAAACATATATTTAGTTCTTTTATAAATGTGTTAAGCGTTCGTTATACACAAAAGAAAAACTAATTTATTTTTAGAATTTTGAGAAATGAAAAAATAATTTTGTTTTTCTCTGAATTTCTTTTCTTTTGCAAAAAGAAAATACCTACCCAGGAAATTTTTTATTTTCTAATAATAATAATAAGAAGAAAAAAAAACGAAAGTAATGAAAAAAAATATTTTTTTTTGTTTTTCTATTAAGTTAAAGTTATTGACAGAATTTGGCACCAAAATATCTGCATTCAAACTATTTGAAATTAAATGCAGTGCTTTTTTTCAAAATTTTTATTCTGGTATTTTCTACTAAAAGGTCAAGAAAATTTTAAAATTAATAAAATTATGTATTAACTTAATATAAATAATGTATGTAGTTCATTGGACAATTATAGCATTATATAGAATATTATGGTTTGATGAAATTTCTTCAAGTGGAAAACATAATAATGAATCTAACCCCTTATTAAATTCTAAGAACTTAATTTAAATGTGAAGAAAAAACTTTTGTATATATTTAAGAAGTTCGTTCCTTTACAAACAAGCTAATATGTTTGATTTCTGTGATAATTTTGGGCAACAGTTTCTCAAAACAGAACTTGTAGGTTTAAATGAAATGTATTTCAAATATATAATTAATTTGAAACACTTTCGCAAATTGAAGGAAGTTGCATACTGCCGGAGACTTGATTTTTTGTTAATTGACGTAAAAAACATCATGTAAACATCTTTTTATACTTTTAAATTTGATAATCCCCGTTAAGAAGCTTATACAATAAACCTTCAACTTAATATGGGCACATAATTTAAAAGAATAATAAAGCTATTTAATTATTGTTCGTATTTTCAAAACGTCAAATAAACGATATATAATCCATAAATTTATTTGACAGCAATTAATCTTTTTATAATGTATTTATTTTTTTTAATTGTTGTTACTCTTGTTTAATTGTTTAATTAATATGTAGTGTTATTAATAAATAATTCACGCAATGTAGGTTCTGGTTCCAAATTCAATGACTTAATCATTTCCTTCATGACGTCACTTAGTAATAAAAAGACAAAAGAGTTATTCTCTTAAAATTTATTTAAAACTCTAATAGTGTAAATGCTAATCGATTACTTTTTTTTTGTTTTGTTTTATCGCTCACTCATGTTTATTTCAAATTAATTTGCAAAAACATCATTCTTAAAATTTTTTTATTTTTTTTTTAATTTTTTTCTTATTATATTTAAATTCATGCAGTTGTTAATGTAAATTATATGTATATATAGTTTATAAGTTTTATAGTATTGTATTTAATTAAATTTCTTTTTATATTTGTGTATAGTAAATCTATTAATATCTTTTTTATACGATCGACCAGATGTGATAGATCTTTAGCCGTTGGAAATTATTTAATAACAGCAAGGGCTTAATAATAGTATAGAGCATGGGTGCACAAGCTTTTTAAGTGACGAGCCAAATTAAAATAAAACTATTTTACTACGGGCCACAAGGAAAAAAATATTTTTTATTGTTTTTTATATATACATATTAAATTTTACTTTTTTTTAAATATTTAGAACTTATTGTGTTGTAGCCAGCCCGTTATACAAGATCGTAGCTTGCTTTTATTTATGTTCATAATTGTGAAGGTTTGTTCACATATATACGTTGAACCAAACAAAGATACGTAACATCCCGCCGTATCATATAAATTTGGGTACTTGTCCTTATCCAAACATAGATAAAAATTTTCTTTGTCGCCGTCATTAAATTTTGGTTTTAATATTTCGCAGGATGTATATTAATTCCAATTGTAGATAAGGACTAGCTTCTTCTGGATTTATTGAAAAAGGATTCGAAAATACTTTAAAATCGAATTTATATTTTTTAAAATCCACAAATCATTTCTCAAAAATTTCTATTAATTTTCCAATCTTAATAGCATAAAGTCGACTATATATTTTATTTTTAATAAAACTTTGGCAATTTGGGAAATAAAAAGATTGACCTTTCTTTTTTTTAAAGTAATAAAAAATATGGTATGAGCTGCGGGCCGCAAAATGCATCATGGAGGGCCGCACTTTGTGCACCCATGGTATAGAGTAATAAATGTAAAGAATTTTGTGTACAAATTATCAGAAGTGCGCAAAATAAATAATTTTGGTTGTAGTCTTGCGTTTATTTATTAAATTGCCTGAAAAATCAGTAATAATTAAGACTGCACAAACAAACCGACTATAGTCTTAATACTTGTATATATACTAAAAAATATATGTAAATTTATCATATTAAAGATCTATTCAGACAAATCAGTGTATATAAGCTTTTATTTTGACAATTTATTTTTGTTCGATTTTTTTCACTTGGCACTAAAATTTATGCTTTTAATTTTCGGACAGATATCCTCATTTTCACGGAGTAAGCAAGCTTAGAGATTGAATACATTTTTTTAATACTTAATACTATCATTTGAACATGCCTTGCTTATGAACTATCAAGAATTAGGAAAACACTCAGTTTCTTTATTTGACAATAAAAAAAAATAAAAATTTTTTATTTTGCCCAGAAAATAATTTAATTGTGTAAAATTTTTTTCATAAGAAAAATAATTTATTTCGGATTTCAAGACAATTGATTTTTTGAATATACATAATATGAAAAGAATTAAGGTTTAATAAATTTAATTTATACCAAAATAATACATACATAAGTATATAATATTTAGGTATATATAAAAGTTAAATTCTTGTTAAACTTTTTCGTTAAATAATTTGAACTTCAACTTTGAGTTAGTTATATTTGAAAGAAAAAAAAATCACTAATGAATGTCAATTATTTGGCAAAATGAAATAAATAATAATTCCATTTTATTTATTTTTATATAAAAAAAAATTCTTTCAAGCAAAATTTATTTCCCGCAACTCACTCAACTTGACATTGTTTATATAAATCAATTTTAGGTTGTTTTTTTTTTTAAATAATAATCATAATTATTTCTTTATTTACCGCGGTGAAACAAGAAGTTAAAAGAAAATAAATAGCAAGGGGAAAATTTTTATAGAAAACGTTGTTTATTTGTTTACATGAAAGAAAATATTTAGTATAGTGCTAATTTTCATTGTACCATAAGAAAAATTTAAATTCATATAAATATATAAATATAATTCTTATAATTTTAAATATTTATTCGTGCATAGAAACTTCATTAACTATATATATGTTATGCTTTCATTTAAAATTTTAAAAATAGAAGCAAATATTAAAAGCCTTATAAACCATAATAATACCAATTACAAAAATTAAAAAAAAAAATTTTATTACAGACCACAAAAAAAAGTTGATTTATTTTATTTTTTTTTTAATTACAGTTTTATATTAATTTAACTGAAATACTAAAAGTTGAATGAACCTAATATTAAAGATTTCAAATTATAATTTTAATTATAAATAAAACGCTAAACAACTCAGGTCAAGTTTGTTGAGCAAAAAAAAAATAGTTGTTAAGTCATTTGAAGCATAAATGTGAGAAATTTCATAGTTAATTAATAAATAAAATATACATAGATATAGATTTGCTCTCTAACTATTTTTAATTCAAGAAACCATAAACTTGAACTTTATATTATAAGAACTGAAATTATCATTTTAAGTTTGAATTAGAAATAATAGCGCGCAGAAACCGTGACTGAAATTATTTAAGTAAGTATAATTATGCTATGTTTATAAATAAAAACTAATATGTAAGTACCAAATTCGATTTATGTATGTATATATGTTTCGATGGAAATTTCAACACCTAGGTTTTGCAAATAAGAATGAATATTTTTAAGGCGTGAATGCAGAAATTCAATAATGAATAATTATGATATCATGTTTTCATCAATTATGATTCATTTTTTTTCTTCTTTATACTTTACTTCTACTTGAAAAAAAAAAATTAATATAATTATTCTATTTTTAGTTTTGTGTTATTTATATAATATACTACATGTGCAATTTTCAATAAATATAATGTACCACACTGTAATGTAAATAATAAATAAAGTGTAACATATAGATACATTTTCATTCATAAATATAAAGTTGTGTTATTATGTTTCCGATAAACACACTTATTTAGAAACCTTTTTATAATGAAAACAGTGTTAATAATTACTTTATAATAAAAATAATAATAATAATGGTTGCAATGTTCATTTTACATGGAAGTACATCTAGATAATGAAATATAATCTAGAAGACTTTATATAAAAAAGGCACTTAAACTAAGTAATAATTTGATTTTGACATATACGTAGATGTTTAATTATGTACTCGGCAAATGCAAAAAAAACAAAATTTTTGTCCAATTTCTTTCATCATCGCAATACTATTCAATTGCCATGTAGTAAATTTTATGACCTTAAAAAGTTCAAAAAGCAATCTAGCAATTACATAAAAGTTGTGTATAGGGGTTCCTCTGAATGAGAAAAATATAAAACTTAAGAAAACTGTTGCAAAAAATATGATCAAAATATGAGCCTGACCCTGAGAATAGAATTTAGATTTGATATTAAAATTTGAAACAATGAGTAAGTTTATTATATAATTTGATATTAATCTGAAATCAGAGAGATTTATTCATGTTTTCAAAAAATTTAAAAATATCGCAATAAAATAAATCGTAAAAATAAATTGATTTATACAAATCAAATATTTTATTCATCAAAATGCGATAAAAAAAAACTATGATCTTTCTCAATTTTCATTTGAAATCAACGAAGCATTAAGTCAAAGGTTAAATATATATATAAATAATAATAAATTTTTTTGAAAGCTTCATAGGTACATATTTCATGTATATATGCTTATCTAATTCAATATCTAGATTCTCTTAAGAATAGGTTTATATTTATTATTGTTTTCATTTTTCAATTATGAAACAATAAATCATAAAAATAAATAAAATTGGTGCAATATTTGTGTACTACATATTTTTTTTTTCACAATAATAACTAAAAGAATGAATGTCAATATCAAATTCATTTTAAAGATTTATTTAAAAATGTGTTTTATTTATTATTTTTAATTTTTACAGACTGTTTTCTGTATATAAAGAGATTATATGGGAAGCGATATGGTAAGATTTAGATCTTGTTGGAATTTTTAGCAAAAAAAAATCAAATTTTTTATAGATATAAAAAAATGATGAACATTCGGCTTTAATTAAAAATATCAAAAATAGTGGGACGATGAATTGAAATTTTCTTGAATAAGGGTGTTATTTCGGCTATAAATTTCGGTTTCACAATTTCATGGGAAATAACTTCTCTGGTGAAAATAAAACAATTCCGTACTATTAAGTATTTTATTTTTGAAGATTCTATTTCAATTTTAAATTTTCCCATTATCACTTTTAACTTTAAAATTAAATATCCCGATGTGTTTCTTTAGTTGAAGAAATAATTTAAAATATATTCAGATAAAATCTAATAATCAGAAAAAAATTAAAAATTTAGATAGTCAATATTTTGTCGTAACTAAATAATTGAGAATGCCAATGTTTTTGCGTAATTTGGAACAACAATAATTATTAGCTTTTTTTTTGCTGTTAAGCTTTATGTAAATAAAGGTGAAAAATAAAAGCATTATAATGCAAAATTTTAAGTTTTTTTTTCCCACAAATATTCTTCATTAATATGAATGGGTGAATAAATTTTAAGATACATATATTTTTTTTCAGAACAAAGTACAAAGTTAAAAAATTTAAATTTTTTATTTTTTTTTTTTTATTTTGTATTTAAACAAGTTTCATTGGCAATATCAGTAAGGTAATATTTATATTTTGCATATATTATTATCATCATAAATATATTTTCATCTGTAATGATATTAAAAATTTATATCTTGCGGATCCGCATATATCTAAGTATATAATCTCTTCACTCATGTGTGTCTAGAAATTTATTATTAGAAAAAATTATCTGAAAAAATAGCTATTACTGTATGATTGATGCATAACTTCTCATAATAGTTAGACTTTGTCTTTACCGAAATGTTAAGTATATGTCATTCATGCATGAAAAAAATTATTGAAAAAATTAATATCCAAAACAGTGGTGTTAAGCAGGTGTTAAGATTTTAAAAAAAGTTAACATTAATCTTTGGTATAAATTGTTGTAAATACTTGTATAAATATTCTATAATGATTCTCAGATAAGCTCTGTCAATATTTTGAAAATAAATTAATATTATCTTAACTAAATTATCTTATATACATGTAGGTAGGTATATTAAATTATTTTAAATTTCTTAATAATTAAAAAATCTTAATAACAAATTATAATTATAAGTATAACAGTTGACCCATCCTACACTATCATTAAAAAAAATTGAAATTTAATATTGCTTATATTTTAAATATTTTGATCATAAACAGACGGTATATGGATGTATATAATATTTTTTTTTTAATATAATTGTCTTGCTGTTATCGATATTAAGAATTTATTTTCATTTTTTTTTTTTAAGTTCAAGGTTAATAATAAAAATTAATAATTTGTATGTTATCATTTTCAAAGTTTTGGGAACTATAATAGGTATTTAATTTTCATTATAAGTTTTTTTTATTCATTGTAGAGGAAAGCTTTGAAAATTTTATCAACAACGTTTATTGTTAGGTATGGATATCTATTATTTTATTGTTAGGTATGTATATCTATAAATGTATAACAGAACATATAATATAAAGAAAAAATATCATAAACCACAAAATATAAAAAGTTTTAAGATAAGAAAGAAGTTTTTTTTAACTACAAAGGCTAAACAAAAAAAAAATTCTAAAATTTTTCAATAATTATTGTGCAATTTTCTATGTCAACAATGAAAATAATATTAAAAATAAATAAATTTTTTTTGGCACATCAAAATGAATTCAAGATTATTATTTAAAAAAAAAAACTTTCAATCTTATCAATATTATTATTTAAATTTTAATATTAAATTTCAATATAATTTTGTTTATTATTTTATACTTTTAAGTTAAAATTTTTAGTTTATTGCCAAAAATATGGTCGCTCAGAAATTTTAATCGAAATTATCGATGAAAGCATAACAGTATTATATATATCAAAAATGTAATTATAAGTTCATACTTATTTTCAGAAATAAATAAAAGTATTATATTCACAGCTTGAATTTATAATATTCAGCAAGTGTTTAAGTATATTGAATAGTTAATATCATATATTAACATTTCTCCAAAATAATCATTTTAATTTCAATTTAAGGTCTCAGTTTAGCTTTTTTATCTACCCTATCCTTCAATAATTTCATATAACTAAAAAATAAAGCCCTATACTCGAAAAAATGTTAATTTTGCATTTTGTTTCTTCTTTAATATATTATTTTAATTATATTCAAATTTTCCTACTTATTATTTTTTCATTTCAAATTTAATTTAAATTTTTTTAAATATAATTTTTTCTTCTTTTTTTTTCAAAGAAATAAATTTCGAAATTACCCTGGAGCCGGATATTGATAATTCGTTCATAAATTTTATAAATTTTATGTTTATAGATTAAATTCTCGCATATTTTTATGCTTTAATTTTATTATGTGTATGTATATGTGTACAAAAAATTTAAAATAAATATACTTTAATAAATCGATAAAAATATCTATAATCTTAAAAAAAAATAAAAAAAATTGAAAATTTGAAATATAAATGAGAATATTTATTTAGATTTCTTAATCAGATACTTACACATTACCGTATACATTTATTTCTTACTGCTCTTTTATGTGTAAATATTTTTTTTGCCGCATGTATATTATAAGACGAAATAAAAAATTGCGTCATAGATAAAGATGACTCAAATTCAATAAATTTTCAGTTCTAAACTTACATAGAATAGCTGTGCTATGTGTGTTATATAAAGCATTTAATGGGTCAGAGAACTGGAAATACTTTTTTGACTAATTGTATAATAGTTCTTGAGCTGATTAAACACAAGAGCCGTTAACAAATTTCCAAATTTTAAAATTGTGAATAGTATTTACTTTTTTATATTAGCTGCTTTTGAAGTTCAAAAAATTTATGTACAATATGGATAATTATTTATGCTTTTTTTTTCATTCAATTCTATAGAATTTCAAAAACAGATACTTAAAAATTATCCACCAAATAGAACAATTGTTATAAAATTTATGGCATTTTTTTCGAGGATGTGATGAAATATTTTATCAAGCACCCTAACACACTTTTTTTTCCATGAATTGCGTTGCAACGATTAAAATAGAAGAAATTTCATAAGAGCAGCGTAATTCTCTAAATCTTGAAAAGACCCCTTTTTTTAACTTATTAAATACGTAATGTTTTATTTAAGAAAAAATTTGATATATTTCATATGGTTATAATTTTAAAAAATTTAATTAATTGATTTTTTTTTTATATCTTAAAATTATCTTATAATTATTTTTTGGATATCGAATAGCAGAAAAAAAAATCTAAAACTCTATCTATAGTTTAAAATTAATTTCAGAATTTGAATCT
Source organism: Hybos culiciformis (assembly GCA_964007475.1). Lineage (NCBI taxonomy): Eukaryota > Metazoa > Arthropoda > Insecta > Diptera > Hybotidae > Hybos > Hybos culiciformis. The sequence continues at coordinate 72,285,893 of OZ023274.1, forward strand.
TTCAAGCAATAATCATTTTTGCAGTAATCACATAAAAATTGTTGTAATCGGGGATTGTACGGAAATGTAATATTGATAGTTCTAAAAGCAGGAAATAAGGCAGTTCTTTTATTCTTATAGCAGCAGACCGTTTCATACTTTCATAGAATAGAATTTCAAAATTAAGTATATTTTGTAGTGACATTCATCGCATTTGGAACATTTGGGGCTATTTGATTTTACTTTTTTTAACATAATAGTTTAGCATTAACTTATTAATGAACTTACTGAAGATAGGAAATCTTATTTTGAAATTTTATTTAGATGAAATCGAGTATGAAATTCAACGATTTTTAATTAAAAAAAAGTAAAAGATTACTTGACCGTGAGTTTGGGAACAGGCTTATTAGCAAAAATTAACCTTTTTTATGAACTCTTTATAATGCCAAACAAAAATAGTACGATTTATGAATCATTTTTACTTAGAAAATAATACAAATATAATCGTATTAAAAAAAGTCTTTGAATCATATTGTTTTATAAATTACAAAAGTAAATTTAAATGTAGGTAGATTGTGTACAAAGCCAGTTAGCATAATTGTATACATATAGTGACATATATAAAATCTTTTCTCAGAATCAGCTGTTTACGGCTTATATGTAAATATTATGCTATATTATGCTATATGCATTTTCATTGCCAAACAATTTTACAATTATTGTGCAATGCTAAACCTATATTTATCATAAAACAAGTTTGTTATACAACAATCTCTTTGAAAAAGTAAAAAAAATATATTTAACCATCTCCAATCCATTCATACATGAAAAGAAAAAATACAACAAAATTACGTCATGCAACATAAAAAAAAAAAGATACAAACAACGTATTGTTTTTTTTTTTTTTGTTCTCAACATAAATGTTATAATGTTGTAAAAAAAAAAAAAAAAAAAAAAGCTTTCAAATCATTTCTTTTGTAACATTTTTTTTGGAAAGGTCAAAATCCGAAATTGTTATAAATTTTTTTTTTTTTATTTTTAATTCTTTAGCTAGAATGTTAAAATAAAATTGCGATGAAAAATAAGTATTATAAAATTTAAAAAATGTGAAATCATAATAATTATAAATCTCATAAATTAAGAATTTTATTTTTATTAAGTTGTTTTAATTAAAATAAAATTCTCATTATTTTAGTTTTTCTTATCTACGGCAATTTAGAAGGTTTCGATTTAAGTTAAAATTTTTGAATTTTAGCTTTAGTTGCTAACACTAATTTCCTAAGCTTTTTTTTTTTTTTTTTTAAATAATTTGATTAATATTAAACTTAAGAATAAAAAATTCTTCATTACTCATACAAGAAATGTTAAATCTAAATTGATTCTCGGAAGAATAAGATATTTATGGAAATGCGATAGAAAAGATTCGTAATGAATAACAAAAAACTATGCGTTCACTGTAATCTGTCGAACTAGATTATGGGGTAAAAAAAGTGCCGGCAGAAGGTTTTTTTAAATTGGAAAATTTTATGTTAAAAAATCTTTAAATTGCTAAAATTTTCAATTGAATTCTTTTGAAAATAATAAATTTTTAACTTTGATATTTATTTGAGTTTAGTATTGTTCTCATTTATCGATTCAAAAACGTTTTTATATTTTAAGTGAATAAAGTTAGTCGCTATAGCATTCACTCTTATCGAAATACATGAAATCGTTATTTTTGATATGTTTATTAATTAACCTTAAAGCTAAAATATAAAATTATTATCAAAAAATAATTTTTAAAAGATTTTTCATGAATTATGAAAGCTTAAATTTTAGGCATAAATTAATTTGAAATTATTAATATTTTCATATAATCTTATTGCACCATCATTATATTTAAAAATTATTTATAATTTTTTTTGTTCAATAAAATTCAACGATATTATGTCTTAAAATGTCGATAAAAAAAAATACATATGTAAGTATGTATTAAAAATTGTGAACTTAATAAGTTGTGTAACCAAAATCAACAGGTTTTTAATTTATAAAGATACCTCCTAGTTACATAACTGTTTTATTTTATTGGCTCAAATAAAACTCTCATTATTTTAATATAAAAACCATAATATCACATTAATAATATTTTATTTGTTTTTTTTTTTACAAAAATAAAATAAAATAATTTTATCTGACTGGGAAAACAAAAAAAATAAAATTTTTTTTTTTGAATATTTAATATAGCACTTTGTTTGTGTAGCTTAATTAAATTATATTTAGCACAACTATGCGGATTGTTTCCATATTTAAGTACGTATACTGTACTAGAACATTTTATATTTCATAACATTAACTATATAACAATTAGCATATAGTATTTTAATTCTTACTATGCTTTCAATTTTCAGTTTTAAAGCTTGCGTGCATTTAATTTATGTGCATTTTATTTTGATATACATACTTAAATTGCATTTCGTTTAAACACTACATTTTTCACACATTTTAGAACTTATATTTAGTGCACAAAATTTCCAAAACTTTTTAAATATTAACATATGTGTAGAAAAAAAAATTTCAGAACTTAAGTATATGAAAATAATATAATTTCCGCAAATTTTTACATTGGATAGGTAAGGAAAATTGAGAAAATTATCTTACATTATATCAGTTTCCAACAGGGGAATAATAAAAAAAAAAAAAATATGTTTTTTTTTGTGTTTGGTAAAATATACTTTAGTTGTTACTCAAAAAAAATAATAATACCTAAACATTTTTTTTTTTATTTATACCTAGTGTAGTATACATTTCCTTGAAATCAAAATTTGAACCCATCACATATACACTCTTTATGCATTCAATTTATTTCAACTTCAAATTAATGCAAATTGGAAGTTAACTCAAAATGTTAAAACAAAAAAAATGTTTTAATTTAATTTAATAAATTCATCATATATTTGCCAAATTTTGTCAGTAGTATACTTTTCTATTATAGTGAACGATAGTATGTATAACCTAAAATTGAAACAAAAAATTTCTTTTTCTTGGTTACATCATCGTTCAAAATGCGAAATTTTTCTCTTATTATACGGCTTAAATTAAATTTGGAAATGTCAAATAGATGAGCCACCATGAATTTGACATCATTTTCCTGGAGCCCAGACATACATATAGCATTACACATACACCGAAAACAAAACAGTATACATTTGCTTTCCCATTTACTGATTTTTACTAACTATTTCATTTTAACATTTGTACATAATTCTCTTCTTTAATTGTTCCATGTCTCAATATTATATTTAAAGGCTTTCGAATTGTATTTAAACTAAAAAAAAAAAAAAAAAGTGTGAGTGCCAAAAAGAAAAAGCAGAGCATTTAGAAAAAAAATTATACCATAGAAAATATATGTGATAAGAACCATCAGACATGCGTAGACTTTTCTTTGTGAATGAACTAAATTTATTTTTTCATAATAAATTATTATTGGATTCAGTTTTTCCGTATTTTTTTTTTGTTTTATTTTCTTCGAATAAATAGGTAAAGCTAAAGTAATAACATAATAAAATATTCATGAATATAACATGCATAAATCCATTGTACAATTCAAAATGTGAAAAGGAATAAAAAAAAAAAGAAAGAAAATAAAGAAACATTCCCTTTCCCTCTGAAAAATAAATATTTACGATAGCCAAAAACATTTTTCAACGAATTTTCTTGCATTACATTTTGTTACATTTTTTTACATTTTTTTGGGAAAAATTGATTCAAAGTAATTTTATTGAAAATAATTTTTATCCTTCAAGGAATTTTATGTTAAATGGAAAATTCAAATAGTACACGTATAGAATAATTTTTATTTTTTTTTGTGAGACCTACAAGTAATGTTCATTACTTATTTATGTATATATAAATGTACTAATAAGGTAGAAATTAGTAATAGTTTACATGTTTTATTTAACATAAATGTGTATACGAATTACGAAAATATAAAATGTATTTAAAGATTAGTGTTTCTTCGAGAAATTTTTATTTTTGAAATATAATATGAACAATTTTATTAATTTTTGAAGTTATATAGGAAATATATAGTTATTATTTTATTACCAAAAAAAGTTTCCTTAATAAACATTTTTTTGAATAAATAAATTTAATTCGATTTGGATTTGAGCCAATGATTTTATAGTAATTCTATAACGAAATATCAATTTCAATTTCCACTGTATAAACTTTTTGGGTCAACATCTTTGTAAATAATTTTACTTTTACTTTCATTTGTCTTATTTTAAATTTATTTAACTGAAATAGCTTCGAGAACTTCAATTTTCATTTTATTGAAATAATGCCGAGATTTTCGATTCACGGAGCTATTTCAGTTTTTAAACATTAAAATTCTCGTCTCGGCACTATTTTAATTTGGATTGAAATAGTATGTACAAACTTTTCTCGGAGATATTTAATTTTTTTTTCTCGGTGCTGTTGCAAACGACGCTATTGCGGTACACCATAGAAATATTATGAAGTATGTTAAATAAAAAATATTTATAAACTATAAATTATCATGAACACTCACTTTTAACAATTATTATTATTTAATTCCTTAATTTTTCCTTTTGAGTGGCAATTATTGCATTTTCGATTAATATCAAGACAAAAAAAAAAGGGTATATACTCTTAAGGAAAAAATAATAAGATGCTTTAAAAAGAGCACTTTTCTTACAATTTTTCCACATCTTTTTACATTTCTTAAAAGTACAAATTGGTCCTTATAAAATATAAACGCATTATATACTATATATACAATCTACTATGTATTTGAAAAGCATAACAACTTAAATAATAATACTTTTGAATTTCGTTTGGGTGGCTCTCTCACATTTCACATAAAAAAAAATTGTCTTTTTTTTTGACAGTAAAATGCAATGTCATAAGAAAATTAAAATTTTCTGCTCAAATAAATTATTTATCAATTTTAATTTTATTTTAAAGTTGTATGGAATACAAATTTTTTTTACAGATCATCACATAGAATAAATTGACAGTTAAAGAGAGACAAATTAGTGATGTAAAAAAATTAAAAATAGAAATGAAAATAATGAGATTTAAAAAAATATGTATGTATATTTTGCTAGTCAACTTTTTTTCACTGTTCGAGTTCGAAAATTTTCCCCAAGGATCGACCCTTCTTATTGCGCCTTTTTTTTCATGTAGGTATTTTCAAATTTTGTAATACGGATCTTGCGAACTAAAATTAAAACGAATTGACAGATAACTTGTTGTTCTTCATCTCATTTTCCCTCACAATTAACAACATTATGAAAACTTAAATCTAAACAAGCACAACAAACATATAAAATATAAATATAATAATGATAAAAAATTTAAAAAAAAAATCATATTAAAATTTTACCAAATTTCCCAGCATTATAAAAATTTTGTAAATGTGAATTATTTAAAAAAAAAAATATGTATAATTTTTTTTTTTTTTTGTGAATAAATTAAGATGAAATTTTTTTATTTGCTTAGTAAAAATTTGAATTAAATATAAGCACAAATAAATATAGAAAAAAAAAAAATTAAACTTGAACACAAAATTTTTTATCCTTTTTAATTTTTTCGTAATTTTTTATTTAATTTTTTTTTGAACCACACCAATTATTTATTTATGGTTTTTCTTAAAATGAAAAAAAAAAGCACACGTAAAAATTATATAGGTACATTAAAAAAAATTTTTTTTTTGCAAATAATATTTATTTTTTTTATTTAGTCGAATTTCAATTTTCTCAAATTTTCTCAAAAATTATTATAAAAAAAAAAAAATAATAATAATAATAAATATTATTTATTTATTTTTTTTGGCCTTTTTGTTATTTTGAATATTATTTATATACTTTATAGACAGAGGTAGTATATATATATATAAAAATAAAATACACTCACTTGAAATAATATTTTTTTTCTTATTAAAAATTTAAAAAAGAATTTGTTTTTTTTTTTTTATTTTTCTTCAAAAAATAGTTAATAATTTTCTTTTTTTTTTTTCTTAAATTTTCATATGAAAAATTTCCTTTTTTTTTTTTTTAAAGTAATTTATAGAAAATCTGAAATTTTTGGGGTTTTATTATTGTGCGCTCGCAATATAATTTTTTTAATTTTTTTTTTTGAAATTTTTTAAACTTGAAAAAATTTTAAAAAAACTGAAAATAAAAATATTTATATATTTAAAAAAAATTATATTAAGAAATAAATTTTATTCGAAAATATATAGGTATTTAGTTTTGAATATTTTTAATTTTCCACTACACTAAAAGAAAATAATATTCGAGAATTGAGAATTTAATTTAAAAATATGAAAATTGAAATTGTTTTTTTTTTTTTTTATTAAAATTAAAAAAAAAATGTTTTTATTTATATTTTAATTTAGAATTTTAGCTTTTTTTTTTTTTAATTTCTGACTTTGTTTTCGTTAAATTTTTGATAACTTTTTTTTTTTTTTAATATATAGTTACTGACAACAGTAAGTTGTTGCCGTCGTTGTCGACGTATTTTACCGCCAATTTACTGTCGATATAACGATAGGAATATTTATTATTTTTATAATTTATATGAAAAAAATATTAGAATCAAAATAAGAAAAAAAAAAAATTATAATTTTTTATTTTCTTTAAATTTAAAACCGTGAATTTTTTTTTTTTTTAGTCAATTTTGTTTAATATTTTTTCCATATTATTCCATCGACATAGAAATGAGAACTAAACTAAATTTTTGCCAGTAAAAAAATTTTATAAACTTTTGTACCATGTAGTTGAAGAAAAAAAAAAAGCTATAAATGTGGTGGATAAACTTTATTTATTAAGATGACGTAATTATGTTGTGTACAACATAAAAATACTCTTATGATGAATTATGAATTAATTTGTAATAAACACCAAATTTATTTTTTTTTTTTTCAATTTGATGAATTATGATGATGAATTATGAATAAAATTTATAATAAAGACCAAATTTTGTTTTTCTTTTTCAACTGAACTATAAATATTGGCATCTTCGCAAGGGGAATAATTTATTAAAATTCATGATAAAATCAGCGGTGATAAGCTAATGAAGTTGAATCATTTTTATAGTTGGTTGGTTATTTTTACTTCTTGTTATTAGTTAGGTAGGTATCAAAAAAAAAAATAGAAGAAGATATTAACAATTACCAACATTAATGTATCTTTGAAAGTTTCTCAACTTCTCCTGGTAGGTCTGGTAATAAAGTTAGGACAGATTTAGATGTTATATTTTTTACAATTTACAATTTGAAACAATCGTACTTACCTACGTACATAAAATTTTTTTGCACTGAGAATTACAAAATTTAATTGAAATAAAAATAATTTTGTAGGCCCACAGAAAAAATTAGTTTATATTAAGACAATTTTGTGTTAAATTAAAGAAAAATTCGTATTATGTTTGAACGTTGTTTGAACCCATTCGACATCATCCAGAATTCAAATTCTAGCTCCAATACAGTTCAGAGAGAAAGTTCATATTTTTTTTTTATTATTTTTTTATTGAATAAGATCCTCTTCAAAGTTCGAAACTTCATCTTTAGCATTGGAATCTGACCTACCACTCAGCCAAAATGTTGAAACTCAGCATCTCGAAAATGAAACTTTTTCAACTGTTCAAAAAGAAAAATAAGAATTTATTTTTACATTGAATTGCATTTTTTATTATTTTCCAATTTTTGTATAATTTATAATAATTTCTTAAATAATTTAATTTTTTTCTTCATTGATTTTTTTTTCTTAATACATGTATAGAATTTTGTTTATAAATATTTTTATATAATATTTTATTTTATTTTTTATTTTTTTTTTAAATCGATTTTGTTCTGATAATTTATTATTTATATATTTTTTTGAGTTCATTTTTTATTTTTTATCACAAAAACGTAAAATATTTTTCTTTTTTTTTTTTTTTAATATTTTCTTCTTTTAATTTCAGTTTTAATAATATATTTATAATAAAAAAATTTAATATAAAATGTAAAAAAATCAGATAATAATTATAATTATGTTCAATATTATAATCATTTATTATAAAAAATGACTCATTATGTTTAAAAATTACATTATTTTAATTATACACTATCAATAGCATTGTTTTTAATTTTTTTTTTTTTTTTTTAATTTATTAATTAATAATAATAATATTTATTCATATATATAAAAAGCTTGCGATAATAAGTTATTTAATTTCAGAATTAAAAAAAAAAAAAATGCAAATTTATTTTCATTATTTTTTGAAATTCAATGACAACTATGTTAAAGATTAATATTATTATTATTTTAATAATATATTGTCTCTTTATAAGTTATTAAAATTATTTATTATTAAATTAAATTTAATGTTTTAAAAATGTTGTTTTTAAAATGTTCTCAAAAAAGTGTATAATATTGGGGTAAAACAATATGACACGGCAATTCATAGTTTATTGCATTTCAACAATAACTATCTTCCTAATTTTGTAAATATTTAAGTATAATTGGTCAAATGAAATTAAAAACGGATTAATTATAATTAGGTAGGTAGTTGAAACAAAAACTTAAAGAAAATATTGTGTAATCTAGAACACAATATTTATCAAATTTTAACAATAAATAGTTTAAAAATATTGTCAAAAAATTCAATATTCATAATGTGTACAATTTTGTTTTTTTTTTTTTTTTTCATTGTAATTTTGGATTAAAACTATTTTTTTGAAAGAAATAATAATTCGATCCATTCATTATATTCGAAAATAAATCTGCTTTTTTTTTTTTTGTTGTCTATGCACGGAATAAATTTTAGTCAATATTTATATTGAGGTTATTTTTTTTTAATATTATATTTTAATATTATTTTTTTAAATTTTCTTCTTCTAACTCAGCGGAAGATAAATGAATTCTTTTTAAATTTTAATCCAATGAATGGTATAATGTATCATGAATTTTCTAATATTTATAGTATTTTTTAATATAATTTTTTTTTTTTACACAATTTTAAAGTTTTAGAATTTATATATTTTCAGTTGATAATGTATGATTTTTTTTTTTTTGTATAGGAGTATAATGTTTAAATTTTAATATTTTTGTTAATGTTTTAACAATAAGTAGTTAATTTACTTGTTATTAAGAAATATAAAAAAAAAAAAAAGTAACGACTTTTAATAATAATACTTTTTGTTTATTAAATCCAAAAGTTACCGAACCAGTGTTGGTATATGATGAATTGAGGAATGCTTGATAATATTTTTTTTTTATATTTTTTTAATTTGAACTGGAAAATAAAATTATTATTTGTGAAAATAAGAAATTTAAAAATTTGTCTAATCTAGGCAGTGATCTTTTTTATTTTTATCTATTTTTTTTTTTTCTTTTTTTAATTCACTTAAGCAAAAGTGCATGCTACATATAAACAGAGAGATAAATGAAATGAGACACCGCATTGGATAGTTTCAAAAATTTTCGTTTTTCTACGAACGTCCACCAAAATGTCAAGCATTTATTAAGCATGTGGTTTATATTTTATTTTTAATAATTCATGCACCAAATAGTTTGCAAAATGTTAGATACAAAATGAAATAGACGTATCAGAACATCATTTTTTTCATACAAAATTTAAAATCATTTTTAGTATGCAATGCGGCATCTTGTGCATTCTCTGATATAAATAAAAAAGAATTTAACATTCAAAATTTTAAAATAAAAATAAGAAAATTTACAAAAAAGAGATTTTCAGTCATTTTTTAATAATACAAAATTTGTCAATTCGATTTGTTATTTTTTTTTTTATTTTAATTGAATACTTTGTTATTTTATACAATTTAATATTTTCTTAGAGTATTTAATTATTTATTGCATGGTTATTGTAAATATTATTATTAGTATTATTATTATTATCAAAACAATAATAAGTTGATATTTAAATATTTAATAAAACAAAAAAAAAAAAACAAAAATATTGCTTGCAGAAACAGTTTAAAATAAAATTTTTATATTCGAATAATTGGATTGGATATTTTAATTATAACTTTAAGAAATATTTATACAAAATGAAAGAAGCAAATAAATAATAATAGATTTTTTAAAATGTTAATAAAAAGACACACCGTAATGAGAAAAAAACATTTGTTTTCCTAATTAATTTTTTTTTTTTTAATTAAAATTATTGAATTTGTTTTTTAAATATTTTGATAGCTATCAATGAAAAATTTTAAACATTTAAGATTCATCATTTAATTCAAACTTCGATAATCTAAAAGTGAGAGAGAATATTTCGAAATATTTGCGAAAATGATTTTTTAAAAAATTGAAAAATGGTTACAAAATTCAAAATTCAAGAATTAAAATAAAACTACAAAAAATATCTATTTACATTAATAATCTAATCAAGTTTTAAGTTTTTTAGTTCAATAAAAAAATTAAAACGAGGAAAGGAGAGGCACAATTAATTTTATTGTAGAACACCTTATTGATAAAAAATATTCCTAAATATAAATTATTATAAAATTCTTTTGTTTTTTGCTTATATTTTTGGACAATTACCCAAATGACGTCGAGTCAGAGTTCTGAAAATTTATATTTTAAATTTAAGTCTCATTCTCAAATTCTATTTTATTCGATTTTAAAATTGTTTCAGCATAGAGTATTGTCAATCTATTTTAACGATTCAAACAATATTCTTTTATCTTTTTTACGGGGATCAGAAAGTATACTATTTTTATTTAAACTTCCTTTGAGTGACATTAACAATTATACGCTACAAATTATACTTTCCTATTTTAAATCTCGGAAATTTAACCTTTGAAATAAAAATAAACAACCAAAAAAAGATGACTATTATAAAAACTTTATAGTTTAATGATACATTTCTTGTTTTCAATTTTTTTGGGTCAGAACGAACCTTTCATAAAATTCACATATAGTTAGTCACAATTTTTTTTATATATCATTGATCTAATATTTCAGTAAAAAAGTAAACCTAAATCGAGTCGAACTTATGTTAGGATTAAAATTAAGTTTACACATTTATATTTAGCATTAGCACAAAAAAATATATTTATAATTTCGTTGTGTTGTCATCTTTATACATATTCATTTTTTTTTCTAATTTGGAAAATAATAATTAAAAAATCAAATCAAGAATATTAAAAATGTCCATGATTTTGAATACACACAACACATTCGTGTAGACACTCGTTTGTCGCGAAAATTATTTTTTTTTGAATTAAAAATAGTTTGATATTATTTTATGTTTTGTTTTTATATCAATTGTAAGACATATTCAAAACCGTAGTTTTGTCAATGCTTTTGCAAATTGTTGATCCACTAAAAAATACATGTGACAATACAAAATTTTTTTCAAATACCAATTAAAAACAAAATAATTTTTTTTTTAATATGTATTAAAAATCTATCTAAATTTTACTTTGCATTCGTATTTATTTGCAAAACATATTTCCAAGTCTTATTATCAAATATATGTTCCGACATTCGTCGACGTTATGATTCTAAATTTTCATTTTCGAAATATTTTCTATTCCTAGAAAAATTTTGGTTTTTTGTTATCTAGCTGACCTGCTTTCACATTCTTTTGTTTTGAAATTGATAAACGTATGTTGAAGATCATAATTTAATATTTATTTCTTCTCAATTTAAACCAAGTTGAAGTAAAAAAAACGTTAGGGTTTTTTTCTATTCACTTCATATTCAAAAATAATTTTAAATTACTCAAATAGAATGAATAATTGTTTATTGAAATATTTTGATTTTATACGCTCTGTTCTATAACTCTCCCTTTCTTTCAAAACTAAAAAAAAAAAAAATAATAAAATTCTTAATTAAAAAATAAATAATTTTAGGTTTTTTTTTTTTCATATATAAGAAATATTACAATTTAAATTTTTTTTTTTACATAATAATTTTTTTTTATAACAATTTAAAAATTATAAATAATTTATTTTGTTCTCGAATAGTATGTTTAATAGCGGGGGTTATTTATATAAAAAAAAATTTATAATTCTTATAAAATTTTATAAAATTATTTTGTTTGAAAAAAAATGCTGATAATGGACGGAGATATTTATCCGATTACCACTAATCAGCATTTTTAATTCATATTTTTAATTTTTCATCTACTTTTCTTCATTAATAATAATTATTTCGTTTATTTGTAGAATTTAATTTTAAATTTCTTAGCATCTACCGATTTTATTTTTTATAATAATTTTTAATATTTTTATCTAAACGCATTTTAGAAATTAAAATTAAAAGTTTTTTTTTTTTGTTAATATTTTTATGCATAGATAAAATTGAATTCAGTTCATTTTTTGTTTTCATTTTCAATAGGTAGATTTATATAATATATATATTTTATATATAAATTGTATTTTTTTTTTTAATAATTTTTATAAACATAAAAATCGTAGATATTACATTAATTTTTTTTTTAATATATATTTATATTTTATTGTAAAATTTAATAATTTTTTAATTTTATTTTATTAATATAGTTTATAAGTTAAAAAAATGTTGTTTTGTAACGTGCATCTTATCTTCTATTGAATTCCGATTTAATAGCTAAAAAGAAATAATTAAATGTGTACAATAAATAAGAGAATATTATTATTTATTTAAAATATGATTTTAGTCATTAAATTATTTGAAAAAAAAAAAAAAACAATTTTTTTTTGGAAATAAAATAATCAATAATTTTGATTAATCGTTTAAATAGTATTGCTTATCATTAGAATATAATATGTGACAAAGTGATTGGACATTTCTAATTAAAGTAACATAAAATACGTTTAATATTTTTATTGGATAGGTTTCTAATGAGTAATATTCAGTTTTTCATTTTATTTTACATTGGACTAATCAGAACTTTATTAAAAAAAATTTGGGTGAACAATGATAGCATCATTTTACGAGTTTCGCAATAAACTATGAAATTTGATTAAATATACTTCTTTTTTTCAAAGTATCATAAATCATCAATAGAACAAATTAATTATAGCAGCCCCTAAAAACAAATAATTATACATTTAAAATACCTTCTATTATTTCTTGTTTCGCTTTTTGAATTTCTAATCTCATTTCTCTTAATAATTCTCCTTTTATACTATCCAAATCTGCTGATAACGATAATGATAAACCATCGCCATTTACTTGCTAAAATATAAAAAAAAAAGATTATATTTAAATCTTTTTTAAATAAAGAAAATAAGGTTTAATCGCGTTTTTTGGTCTTTCGTTATTATTTCTAGAATAGACTTTTTGTTTATTGGGGCAGGTAATCGAAGTTAATCGAAGTTTAGTAATAATTTAATCAATTTGTTACAATTTAAATATAAAGTTTTTAAGCATAGTTTTGAGTGGGAACTTAAGTACGAAATTTGGCATTGGTTTATATTATTATATCCAAAAGCAAACATAATTTACAAAAATTATTAGTTCATATTAGTAATGTAATGAATCAAAAAATTGGTTACGGGAAAAAGCAATAACATTTTTTTGCAATAGTTTTGCATCATAATCACATAGTAATGGTAATCTAATAACCCATAGATGAATTTCTCTTCAAATTCGTAAAAAAATAATTTAGCATAAGCAACTTACTTTCAGTATTGTTTCTTCACTGGCGCTACCAAAGCGTTTTCTCATTGGTTTTGGCGATTCATTACCCCCACCGCTTGCGCTATTATTACAAATTCCACCGTTATTTGAACTGCTAGAACCAGATCCTAATTTGTGGGGTAGTGTGTTAGACTTTTCCCAAGGTCGTTGTTTAGATTGATTATTATCATCTGATCCGTCAGCAGGCTATTAGTAAAACATATCACATACATGTATATTATATTTATTTTTTTGGGGTAAACTTCAAATAGAAGATCAAACAGAACGAGAAGAAACATTACATGTAACAAAAATGAGACTTACATCTTTTTTCTCAGCTTGAGCTCTTCGTCTTGCTAACGTTTTGGCCATCTCATCCATCATAGAAGCCATACCATGTGATGTTCTCCCAATAGTACCGTAGTTACCGCTTCCACCGCTAGATGTACTACTTCCACTATTTTCGGTTGGTTGTGGAGTTGTAGTCTAAAAAAAATATATTCAACATATCAAAAATTTTCCTCAAAGTAATATGATCAAAATTTTATGTTCTACAAAATTTACTTGTTTTTTCTTCAGTTTAGCTTGTTGCAATTGTGCTGCTAGTGAACCCATACCTCCGTCATCAGATTTTAAAGATAGACCGCCCATGGGAGGTGGAGGTGGTGGTGGAGGACCTGTTGACATGAGTGGTGGAGCTGGTGGAGGACCCATCATCGGAGGAGCTGCCGGCGGTTGTGGTGGTGCTGGTGGTGTGAAAGGTTGATTATTACCAAATCCAGCTGGTGGAGGTGGTGGTGCAGCGGGTGCTGATCGCTGCACTACAATTTGACCCATATTTGATGGATTGGGTGGCATTGGTACGCTATTACTCATTGGCATCATAGGAGGTGCCATTGGTATTTGGCCGTACGGAGGTCCATCTGGAACTGAATTACCATTTGTTTGCCCATAGTTATTTAATTGTTGCTGAGATTGCTGCGTTTGCTGTTGCTGACTTGCATAAATTACACTATTGGAACTAGCTGAACTTGGAATTCCTTGTGGCTGTGGTGTCTGCTGAGGTTGTTGCTGTTGTTGCGTTGATACATAAATTGGAACACCACCATTCTGATGTGGTGGAGGAGGTGGCGCCTGATTTAAATTTTGGTTAGAATTTGTCGAAATATATATTGGTTGTTGATACTGATTCTAGTGTTTTTTTTATAATAATTATTTTAAGTTTGTATAGTTTTGTTATGTTCAAAAAAGTATAATAGTGTACAGATGAAACATAGTTTTCGAAATTAATGATGTTGATGCAATTAATGTTTGAAATTGAATGAAAAATTTTATGTGTTTTAAAAATTAGAAATAGTTACAGCAAATTTATTGTTTATCTCAAACAAAACAACCAATAAGTAAAATCCAAAAAATAAAATAAACGCAACCAAGTAATTGTTGAGAAGAATAAAAAATATGAAAAAAAGAGAAATAAAAAAGAAAAGAAATGAATAAAATTAGATTTAGAAAAAAATAATAAAAAAGATTTTTAAGAAATTTCGAAATAATATTTATTTTTATTTTTTTTCTAGCGCGAACAGCACAAAACCATCTCGAAGTGTGTAACCTGTTCCATTTAGAATACCAATTTTTCCAAATTTTATCACCATTTGAGAATTATTCAAATCTAATATGCTTTATCGGAACGAAAGCTAAATATTTAAGCAATACAAATTCAAGTGAGATAATTGAAAAATTGTTACAAATTCCATCCTGAGGAAGGAATGGAACCGACGACATGATGGTCGTGGCGTAATAGAATAATAAATATTTGAATTCGGTACTGCCGTAGAAGAGACTAGAAAGAATTTCGAACTAAATAAAATTAGGAATTAGAGAATAAGATAAGAAACAAAAAATTGTAAAATTAAAATTAATGTTAAGAGAATATAAAATTATGTTAGAAATTCATTATTTAGAATTTTCACCTGGTTATTATAACTATTAATGGATGATTGTGATGAGTAAATTGGGTGTTGCTGTTGTTGATCATGGTACTGTGGCTGTTGTTGTGTAGTCATTCCATTAATTTGTTGCTGTTGCTGTAATTGTTGCTGTTGTTGAAGTTGTTGCTGTTGTTGTTGTTGTTGATACATTTGCTGATTAGGCACCGACATTGGAGGTGGCTGTGGTGCTGGTGGAGCGCTAATGGAATTTCTTTTTCAATTTAATTTAAAATTCATTTTTTTTTTGTATTTTAAGGAAAAAAAGAATCAAAGAACCACACACAAAAAGAAAAAAAAAGAATAATAATAGAAAATATTACGATTATAAAATTTAAACTTTTTTTTTTTTTTCATAAATAAGAATTAAAAATTTAAAAGAAAAATGATTAAATATTAGACATGTCTCAAAAATTTTGACTTTAATAAATAGATTTATGGTTTTAAGGACATCTTAAAAAATAGGAAAAGGGAATTGATGACAACATAGGTACCTTGCATTTTAAATATAAGATAAATTCGAATAAGTTGCAATATAAATGTTCTATAAGTACATGCATTTATAGCAATATTTATATAATCGATATTAGAAATTATTCGCTAAGAATGTTTTTATTTTATTAAATTTTTGGATGTCTTATGTAGAATAGGATAAAAGGGATTCAGGCGATAATGTTGCGTGATGGTTATATTTAAAATAAATGTACAAGATGGATTAGAAACATTTGCATATTAGAAATCTACTTTAAAACTAAATGTGGCGAAAATTTGTTTGCTATTTACATTTTATAATAATCTTAAATTTCTAAAAATTATTTTCAATTAAATATTTATTTTAATTTAATACTATTTCATGTAGGTAGATACCTATTTTTATTTAGCTTACTGATGAGAACGTAAATTCAATCAATTATATATTTATATTATGAAGATTTTTTATTTATTTACAAAAATTTAAAATCATATTTTCTATGAAAAGAATTATTTTCTTTAAAAGAAAACTTATTATACCTAGTCCCAAGATAATATATAAATCGCTATACAGTGTACGATAAGATGTGCATTTACCTTAAAGAACTGATATTATTTTCATTTAGTATTTAATTTTATACTTATATGTTAAATACAGTAAATATCTAAGAAAACTACATTTATATAAAATGTAAGAAAATACAATTTTTCCTTATTTTATATAAAAACTAATTTACTCTAGCAATTGAAAACCATTTACATATTAACAGATGATTAAAGTGATATTATTGAATTTAGTTTATACCTGCTAGTTCGATGGTGTCCTTGTTGTGCAGGCGGACTTTGTGGAATATTTGGATTTTGTTGTGATGTCGGAGTTTGAGCTGACGGTGTAGTTGTGCCATTTATAGTTTGTTGTTGTTGCATAATTGTTGCTTCTTCACGTGTCATTGTTCTGTAACCCATATCTTCATCATACGAGTTGGAATTAGGTGGCAATGGTGCCATATTTGGAATGACGCGACCACTTAATACCTAAAATTAAAATTATGTTATTTATTATATATTATTATAATTTAAATTAAATTGAAATTGATAAAATCATTTTTGCTTGTTTTGTTTTAAATTTTCTTGTTTGTTTTTTAACTGTAACTTATTTACATAAATTTTACATAAATTTTCAAAGATTTTACCTCTAAGGCATGCATCATTGCACGTGCAAATGCTTCTGCATCTTGTGGAGATGAAAAATTTAAACCATATACATATTTGGAATCACGCCATTGATGAAATGTTGCTGTAGCTTGATTATATTTTAAGCCTTTCAATATGGAACAATTAATAACAACCTCATGATCCTGCAATTTACGACCAACAACTCGAAAAGTGTTATTCTGCTGATGATGGTAAATTTGAACTTTACTTAAACCACAGGATGAACCAGATGGAACCCATTTCTTTTGGGTGTCATCATAAACCATAACAGATGCTCTGGCACCAATAATGCTTTGCTCACTGAAATAAATAAAAAAAAATTGAATAAAATATAAATTTCTCAAGTAAGAACTATTAGTTTTATAAAATAATAATTTTAACATTTATGAAGACACTAGAACTAGACAATATTAAATTAAATTTTCATTAACTTATTTTTTTTTATTATGTCGCACTTGTAATTCAACGAAGATTTAAGATCCTTTTTTTATTGCAGCGCCTTCATCTCAAGGCTAAGGATCTTCATTCAATTGCCTTTTAGCTGGTAATTTTTCGAGTCGAGGGATTTGAAAATTCAAAAGTATAGTTTTGGAAAAAAAATATTTTCTCAAATTTTCCTTTTAAAATAATTTTGTTTTTTGCATTACAAAAAAAATTATATAAAGGTCCTTTTAAATGAGAAAAATATATTTTTTTTTTTATTTTTAAGAAAAGTAGATCACTGCGTGTAATAAACATTCATATAACTTTTATAAAGTTCCCTTTTGAAAAATTTCCAAATACCAATGATTCCAGCAATCAATCCAACGACCATAGTCATTAATTCTACTTCTACGATTTTTAAACTTTCCATAATTGAAAAACTCATCAGCACATTCATAATTTGACGAAAATGATGTATTAGGTTGTTGTAATGATAATGTTGATCGTCTTAAATCACCACATATGGTGTTGAAGTGTTTTTCTCTATTATTTTGTGATGGTTTTTTAGATGCTACCAGAAATTGTGATGCCGATAGCATTAATTGTTTTTCAGATAATGATATTGAAGTTGAAAAATTTTTCATTAATTCAGGAATAGAATAATAATGATGTTCTTCTTCAAATTCATTACAATAGCGATCATTTTTTGATTTTTCCCTATTATTATTATTAGAAAATTTTCCATGTGAATTTTGTACAACACCGATTGTCTCAAAATTTTTCATTAAATTTTGTTGTCTTGTTGATGAAGAGGATTCAGTATTTTTGAAATTTTTTTTGAACATTTTTATTTTAGTTTTTTATTTTAAATATTATAAATTTATATGATTCACTGAAATATATTTAAATTTCTTTAAGCTTATAGATTTCACTTCTTGTTTATAAGACCGTTACTGACACGTTCATTTAGTTTTCATGCAATTCTTTCGTTTTAATTAAAATAAATTTTAAATGGAAAGCATTATTGCATACTAGTTATATTAGTATGTATATTGTGTAAATAGTAAGTATCTATTCCCAATGAAATCCAAATTTTTTTTTAGCTGAACTTGTTCGAAGAACATGCGTTCCACGATTTTATTTTTTATTAGAATAACTGATTATTTTGATAATAGAATATCGCATCGAACTTTATACTTTATTGTTGCAATAAATTTATTTTAAGTAAGAAAGATGCTATGAATTTTAACCCTCCGTTGGATGATGACAATACCACAACCACACAACTGAACACAATGAAGATCGTTAAATATTATAACAACACTTTCATCCACAAAATTTTGTCTATTTTATATTTTTAAGTTGTAAAAATTATTACTTTAATATTTGAAATCATTTAGTAATATTGTTCTAAATTGGATTCTTTTTTATTATAACCACCAGAAATATATAAATTTTTAACACGATCTTAATTAAGTTTAATTTTTATCAATGATATACTATCAGGATTATTTAATGAATTCTTTCCATTTTAGTTTAAAAAGAAATTATTCTTCGTTCTACTCTATGTAATATCATTATTCTATACAATTAGAATGTTCAATTGCTATTGACACATTAGAACTTCCTAATTATTAATAATTTTTTATTTCTTGCAGCAAGTGCAATGCAATTATTTTAAATTTTACTTTCATACTGATTTTGAAATAGAAATTTCAATTTAAAAAATTTATACATATTTTTTTTTAATTTGAATTCAAATTGTATATTATTATTTTTTAACTCTATTTAAACGGAAACTTAAAGGCGTACTGATCTAGACATGGAAAAAGAAATAAATAGTAGTTTTACTACCCAAAATGAGATTTTTTTTTTTATTTTATTTTATTCAAATATAAAAATTATAATCATAACAAAATAAGATTGCCAGCATATAATTTATAAAAAAGATACATTTTTGTGTGGGGCTTTTTTTAGCATAAAACATTTTTTTCATATGGAGGTTTTCTTTTAGTTTATCTAAAAAAAAAAAAATAAAAAAAAAATTATAAAAATTATATTTATATTATAAATCGAGCTTTTAATAAATATTGTAAAAAGAAAAAATTGTGAGATTTTTATTTAGTGCGAAAAAGAATATTTTTTTTTATGTAAATATTGATTCTGCAGAGAAATAAAACCATATCAATAAAAAAAACTACAACTATCATTTAATTTCTCTCAATTGCCTTATTTAGTATATAAAAACAAATAAAATATACTTATAATATAAGTAATAATTCTTTTTATTTATTCACTTACTAATTTATTCAAAAATATTTTAGTTTCCTATGATAACAAGGCTAATTTCATGTAAATGACATGATTATTCTCATATACCTACATAATTATTACGAAGAGTAGAAATAAAGAACTGAAGAAAATATAGTAAATAGAAAATATTCAATCTGTCAATATATGAAACTAGCCAGTCAGAATAAAAATTAAAATTCGTAGTTTTCGCTGCAACTATAAGTATGCGACAAACTATCAACAAAAAAATCTAAATAAAAATAATGAGAATTTCAAATCAGATAGTTAGATAATAATTGTGTATTTTTAAAACAAATTTTGCCCTTATAGTTATGTCTATTAACTTTTATTTGTTCGAAAATAAAAAAATTTCCATTATGGATTACACAGGGACAGTATGAAAAATAAGAAACAGTATCATAAACAATAACAAGAAAATATTTAGAGACATTGTACTACACTGATTAAAAAATAATGTTTTTGTAAACAAAAAATAAATTGTTCATTAAAAATATGTTCTATTTTCATAAATCTTATAAGCTTTATTTTTAATATTTTTGAATTTTAGTATCTGATAAGATGGTCAATGAAATTAAAACTCTTCAATGAAAATGACTTCTTACTTACCTTGTTCGCTATTTAGTACAATTATGTTCTGATTTATCATAATGCTTCAAAGAAGGTTTGTTTAGAATTCGATAAAAGTTTTGTAACGAAAGTATATGTTTTTGGCTGTTTAAATTGATACGAATAAAGTACATGGATGATTGAATCAGATATTGAAATGAATTTAAATTTTTCAAATTGTGTAATAAATTTAATGACCTTGCCCACTATTCTTTTATTTTTCGTAAATTGCTTTAAAATACATAAATTTAATTTTGTTATTTTTTAAAGATTTATATTTAAGTATACATTATGTAACTTCTTTTCTATTCACTATCTAACAAAAATATTACATCCAAAAATTACTTTATGCATATTCAGTTGTTTATGGCACAGCCACCCACTTATTTTGGGATCGTGAACTACATTTTAATAGTTAAACTAATAAAATATTGTTGTAACTATTTTTTTTTTTCTCATTTGCAATTTCCGAATATTAATCGATTTTTATAACAAAGATTATTAAAATTTTTATAACGTTGGTTGCTGATTTTTTTTTAAATATTTACTATTTTTAAAGCTTTATTTTGAAATACTTATGTATGATATGTTAAATATTTTTCATTTGCAATAAAAACTATTGAATACATATCTTCTACAATGTTATTTTCCGGGAAAAAAATATTCTATTTTATCAGAAAACAAATAAAACAGGCGGACTAGTTCTAGTTTTTTAAGAAAAGAAAAGCAATTATATAGTGGATGTGGGGAAATGATATTCTAGATTTTTAATAAAATAAATAAAAATTACATTACATTTTTTTAATTTTTTTTTTTAAGATTATGCGGTCAATAAAGTTTCCTAACAAGTGAATTTATTTGATTTAAAAAATGTTATAAATTTCTTTTAAAGGGTTCATCAGAGAATTATTTGAAAAAAAAATTTCTTCATAATTAAGTACGCGGTGACATGAAGAAAGATTAAATACATGTATGTGAATCTTCAAATATGTTGGTCACATAAAAAGTAAATTAAGTAATCAAAATATTTAACAGAATAGTATATCTATGATGTGCCTATTTGATGCTTGATAGTATATAACGAAACTCTAAAAACATTTGATTTAGTTGATTTGAGAAAATTGTATAGACAGGGCATTATTTTCTTTTAGTGTTACAAATGCTTGAATAAATTGACAGAATATTTAAAATGTTGTGTGACTTAAAAAGAAACTACTGAAGTTTGTATTTTAGAATTTGAATAGGAAAAATGTGGGACAAAGTAGCGATACGAGTTGTATAAGTGAGAAGGTTGCAGGAATTTCATTTTTGGAATCTGCTTAAAAAAGTTAATCTTCTAAAATTTGAATTTTTTTTTTAATGCTATTCAAAGCTATAAATTGAGAGAAATATAATAACAACTTTGTATTGCGAAAAGATTACTTTTGGCCTTCTAAAAGAAATACATAATAATTTATAGTTATAAAAACAAAAGAAAAGTAAGCGCGTAGGATTTTGAAGTCATAAAATTGTGTATAGAACAAAAATCTTGTATCACTTTTTTATATCATTTTTTTTCTATACTTGCTAGACGGTTCATTTGCTTTATACAAAATTTTTTTTTTTATATATTAAAATTAACTAGTTAAGCTTCCATGAACTTTTTAATACATAATTAACTTTAAAAACAATATTCTGTTAAAAAGTTCTGTAAAAAAAATAGTATGTATTCAAATTGGCACATTTCATGTAAAAATAATATTTATGCTATAAACTTATTTTAAGTTCCCTCTTCTTTGTTTTCATTATAATCTACTTTTTTTCTTAAGTGGGCTTTAATTATTAAGTAGATACTATTATTTTACTAATTTCAAAATTTTACGATAATATACTATGTATAGATAATACTCAAGTTTTATTATTACATATTAACTTCATATATTTTGTTAACATAAAACAAGATAAAGAAAGCTTTATCTGTACTGTTATCGCAAGGAACTTTATAACTTTTATCGTGCAATTATTGTACGATTGCGAATATACAACTTCTACAACTATCAACGAGCTGAAGTATACGCACAATAACATCTACGGCCGGCGATTAAATAATTATTTTACTAAATTTATTAATTTTTGCTCGAAACTGTTGTCGTCAGGTTGAATAGACAAATCTCTTATAAATAAATTATTTTATTTTCAATATGCATTTAGTTGAAAATGATATTGAATGATTTTATTTTAATCATAATGATGTTCATAAACGTGATGTCGGTAAACGCATTTATTTGTAGTTTCCTTATTAAGTTGCATATATAAATGAATATTGTATCTATATATATAAATATACAATATAATGTTGTGGAAGATGTTAAATGATAGAGAAAATTGCATTCACCCTTTTTTAACCCCTGAGAGAATTGCAACAAAAAAAAAATTGCATTAATATTAAATTTTTTTCACATTATTTAGATTTTTCTAAATAAATAAACCTTATTTTAAGTCCACATTAATTTTCTTCTTTTTTTTCACACGCTAAGATTACACAGATGATCTTTCTGAAATTTCTGAAAATTTTATCCGTATCTGTGGATCTGTTATGTTTATTTCAACAATGTGGTTATACGTTATAGTTAGGATGATAGTCTGATGTTTAATTAAATTTAAAAGTGATTTATAACGTAATTAAGATTTCTTTAAAGCTCTTATTTCGGAACTATTTGCCATTATTTAAAGTTAAGGAAAAAAAATAAGGAATTGCATAGTTAGAAATCATTCGTACTCCCTACACCCAGAAAAAAAAATTGTTAAATTAAAAGATTTTATAGGTAAAATTAACAAAAAATCTTTATAGATTTTGCGCAAAAGGGTTTATAGTTAAATTAAAATTGCAAAAATTGTTAATTCAAAAGACATATTACATTGTTAAAATTAACACAAAATTGTTATATTTAAAATGTTAAGTTGTTATTATAACAATTTTAGCAGTTGAGAAAAAAATATATTGTTACGGTGCCAAACTGTTAAATTAACTATTCGAAATAATTATTTTAAAATAGTTTTTTGTTTTTTTATTTTTTTGGTTTGTTTTTGTTTTTTTTCGCCTTTTTTTGTTTTTTTTTCGCCTTTTTTTTGGTTTTTTTTTTTGGTTTTTTTTTTTGGTTTTTTTTTTGGTTTTTTTTTTTGGTTTTTTTTGGTTCTTTTTTTTTGTTTTTTTTTTTGTTTTTTTAAATTTTTTTTTTGTTTTTTTTTATAAATTTCTTGGTTTGTTTTTGTTTTTTTTTTTTGTTTTGTTTTTCGCTTTTTTCGTCTTTTTTTGTTTTTTTATTGTTTTTTTTTTATTGGTCACCCATCTAAGTACTATCACTACGAGACGTTGCTTAACCGCTGTGTTCAATGTGATGTAGAGTCTTCCACTGACCTATGTCAGTAATATACAACAATGTATTAAATAGAAAATATAAATTCGGTAATATAAACATAATAAATATTTATCTTGTTAAATTAAAGAACTCCGCTCTTAACTTGTCTCGTTAAGAGCGGAGTTCTTTAATTTAACAAGATAAATATTTATTTTAAAAGTGTAGCTTTTTAAATCAACCAAAACTTTTTTTTTAACAATGCCGTATTTACTTTGACAATTTTTATTGTTATATGTACCATTTTTAAATAACAACAAAAACATTATTTCAAAAGCTTTTATTGTCATATCAACAATTGAATGTGTAATTGTTATAATAACAGAAGAGTTTTTAATTTAAAAGAGAGAATAGTAAAATTTTATTTCTTTCGAAAGAAACATATTTAAAATAACAATTAATGTTGTTAAAATCACAATTTTCAGCTTTTACTAAATAACTGTTTGAAACATTTTAAAATAACAAAATCAAATGTTAAAATAAGAAGCATCTTTACTTAGATCAAATACTTATTAGTTTAATTTAAAAAATTTCTCTTTAACATCAACAATTTTTGTTTAACAGTTAAAAATTGTTAATTTAACTAGAATTTTTTTTCTGGGTGTATAAAAAATAAATTGCCATGAAGCGTTTTTCCGAATTAATTTGTAAAATTAGTTAGAAAATAATATTATATATATATATATATATATATATATATATATATAATTATATTACTAATGTGAAAAATATCTTATATAGAAATAAATGTTTATGCTTTCAATTTTTTGTAAGGAATTTATGTGTCACTCTGATGTATAATATACATTATATACATACAATACATATTAAATGCATATACAAACTAAAGTTGAAATGTATATATGAAACTTTTTTTACTTTTTGGGTGCGGCTTTTGTTAAAAAAAAAAAAAAAAATAATTTTTTCATTACAACTAAAGAGAACAAATTATTCATTTTTTTTTTTTTTAGTTCATTATTTTTTTATAGTTTTTTGAATGAAAAAAATATGACAATTATATAAGTGAACGAGAATGACAACAAAAAAAAACCACCATGATCCTTTTTCGGGTTTTTTTTTTTATTATTAAGTTTAGATTTAATGCATATTAAATTTATAGGATTATAAGAAGAACTTATGATGGTTTTACTTTTTATTATTTTTTTTTAATGAGATACTCAAAAAAATTTTTTTGTTTTTAGATTTTACATTTATTTTTAAAGGATTAAGGTCAACTGTAATCAAAAAGGATATTTTGGAAGAAAGAATTAAGTATAATAAATTGTTTTTTTTTTTTTTTTAAATGAATTGATCTGTAATAAGTATAATGTTCGTTTTGACTATAAAAAAAAAACATTTCAAGAAAATCTCGACTCAAATAAAGTGGAATCAAAATCTCTTACTTACAACAAAAAATTAATAAACGGGATGATGTGTACAAATATTAAGAAAACTAACGAATATTTCCAGTAGACAATGGACAAATTTTAGCCCGAAGTAATATGAAATATAATCATCTTCACAAAAACATAATGCAAACATAGAATGTAAGATAACGACAACATCACTGCTACCATTCTGCTAGTAATAACAAACATTGATATCTTTAATAAATGTACAAAATTGTTATTAGAGTAGATACTTTTATATAGGTGAGCTAGTTATTAAATATAAAAAAAAAAAATTTATAAGTCAACAAATTAACAAATTCTAATTTAAAAATAAAATACAATCTATTAGTCCAGGGAATAAAGATAAATAAAAATAAAACTTCGGAAAAATTCCAGGAAAGCCCTTTGTTCTAAATGGAATAATGGATAAAATATCATTGGGCCAACCTTGGGATTTAAAAAGTCCTGATGATGTTCTTTTTTTCATAAACCTCTATTCTTATAAATTTGATAATAATTCATTTTCATATGTAATTTCAATGTAGTTTCAATTGTTGAGGTATTTATTATTATTATAATGTGATGATGTGCTTTAAATATTTTTAATGATGCATTAATGTGGAACTTAAGATTTAATTAAAAAATTCCACATCAAATATACTTACCTTTATAATTTTGTTTTAAAATAAAAAAAATTTTTTTTTGGGATAAAGAGATGAAAAAAAATATCTATATTATTTAATGTTTAAAGAAAAAATTATTTTTAAATTGGAACAAATTTATTAATTATTAGATGAGTTTTGAAAAGTATGAATAAGAATAAGGCAATACGTTTATATCTAGGGTTAATCATTCATGACGGTATTTCCAGTATTTTAGATTTAGATTTTATTTGATTGAATAAATCGGTATTATATAAATAAGTTTGTTCTTTCAAAATATTTGCATCTGCTGAGAAACAAAAAATACTGAATCATATTTGTAACCACTTTGATTTATTGCGTCTCGAATTCTTTATACCTTATATATAATCTTAAAATGTTATCTAAGTTAAAAAAGAACAGCACCAATTTTAAGCATTAAATATCTAAGATTCCTATTTAAATTTTTAAGCGCACTCAAAATGTGTGTAAAAGTGCATCCTTCATTAATCCATTTATTAGATTTTTCATTCACAACAGAGAACATGAGATAAAAATGCACTGACATAAATAATTTTGTTAAATATGTGGCATTCACCCTTGTGAATTTAAAATTTACATAAATATTATGTTGATGCATTAGTTTTTTTTTTTTTAATTTATTTTTATTTTTTTTTTTTTGCGAATAAGTATATATAAAATGTAGGCGACATTGCTTAATATATAGGATTTCCCGATGAATAATATTCACCCCCTCCTTAAAAATTTAAATTAAATTGAAACGAATGACTAAATGAATGACATTCTGTAGTATATAAGTATGCTTATTTTTCAGTATCTAGTCAATGGACATTGTTCTTGAAGTTTATTGTCCATATATATTAAAAACCATTATGTTAATTTTCAATCAATACATCATTTGTATTTCAAGAAGAAAAAGGTACATGTTTTTTGAAAATTAATAAGTTTAATTAAAAAAAAGCTATTCTTTAAGTTAGGTTACAAAGCTTCAGAAAGTAAGTACATATATTCATTGTTGTTGAAACTGAGATCTACATTTCAGAATTATAAGTTGTTATATAGTAAGAAAGACTCAATGTTTTGTTTTTTATTATATAAATGACATATTATTTTATTCATATTACTAATAATAGTGTTGTAATAATGAAGTTCAATTTATTTTAATAAGCTAAATGAGGATTGAAACCAAATTTAACTGAAATTTGACGACAATGGAAAATAAACTCCATTAAAATTAAAATATCTGGAAAATTATATTTGTTTGTCCTAAAAACATAGATTCTTTTATTCCGCAATTTTTTGTATGCAATAATAAAATTATTTAATTTTCTAGAACAGAAGTTCAAACAATTTTTTTTTTTTTGTCATAACATTGAGGAAAAATTGCTTGACGATAATAATGTATTATCCTTTTATTTAATAAATAACTTTATGGGAAAAAGAAATTATTTATGCTAAAAAATTTTTGTTAAAAGTTTCGATTTTATGTGCATATTAATAATGAATAAAAACAAAGTGCATATATGTGTATATTATAGTACATGATTTTAATACATAATATTAATATAACAATAACATAAAATATATTATAATTCAGCTCATTCATTATTATAGTATATGATACGTAGTAATTATTACATATGTAAGGATTATTTTGAAATATGTGTAAAAGTCAAACTTATTATCAACAATAAATTTCGGGAAAAACCATATAATTAGAGTCTGTTCACTTATTAGCGATTATTGAAAAAATTAAAATCGGATTTAATATTCCAGATTTTTTAATTTGTGAATGACACGATTTTACTGCTGTTATTTAAAAAAATTAAATAAGTTTGTCCTAAAGCCGTTCACAAATTCAATTTTACTTTTTTAAATTCTGCAAAGGGAAATTTTAAATTTCGCATAACAAACTAAATTTGTAGGTCTACTTTTAAGTGAATTCAAAACTTAAATTGTATAGAAAAGAAAAATGCGGCGAAAATGGGTCAGAAAATTCGGTCGGTCGCGTATTATTATAAGTATTTGATTTCAGTCGGCCAAATATTATTTTATAAGTAGTTGATTTTAGCAGATTTTACAGAATGCAGAAAATCACGTCCTCAATTTATAAATTGTGACATTTGTTTTACAGAAAAGGGAATTTCTTTTTTTTCAATCGTTTAATATGTAAACAGACTCTTATTTAAAATGGGTTAAAAAAACATTTTGTCATTGGAATAGAAATATTCAATTCTGAATTTTAAATATTGATAAATTGTTTAGCCCGGTTTAGCCTTATGATAAACGAAAGCGATTTAAGTCTTTCTAAAAAGATTCTATAATATACATCTAAATGAAACCAATTACATATTACATTCAAACATGAACATTTATTTAATATTTAAATAAATTAGTAAGAAATAATTAATTATTTGAAATTAATACTACAATAATTTTTTATTTGGTGAAACGATGAATAAGGCCAAGTATTATTTTAAAGAAAAAAAAAATGAACATTTTGTTGATTTCTATACGTAATGGACGTAAATTAATAATAGGAAGTTTATTAAATATATTGTTGTTATTATATATAAATTTAATTTGAATAAAATTTGAATAATTTAAAACTGAATTTCTTAGCTTAATTTCTCAACTTTCAAGTTTGAATGACACTGAAACATTACAATTCTATTATTTAAGTTAAAAATTTTGCAAAAACAAAAAATTAAAATTAAAAAACCTCGGAAAAATTTTTATTTATTTTTAGCGAGAAAGTATCAAAATTTTGTTGATTTAAAACTTAATTAAGAACGCTTGAACGCATTAGCAGTGAATGCTAAAAATATACAAAGAGAAATAAAATCTTATTCATAATTTTGGATAAAATGTAAAAATAGCTGGATGTTTATTTAAATTATCGCGAAATCTACTACTGTGGTTCTTTTTTTCAGTGAACTTTCTATTTGATAGTAAGTAATTGAAGAACTATTTTTTTTTTTATAAATTGATTCAACCTCCAAATTAAAACAACAAAAAAAAATCTACAGGTTTTAATTAACATAAATTTTTTATTAATAAAAACTATGAAATAATCATATATTTATTTGTTAACGCTATTCTATGAAATAAATGCAAGAACATAAAATATGATAAGCATTTTATGTTTTTAAGTGATACAATATGCTGACACCATGATGCTTTTTGATAAAAAAAAAAACATTCAAAACATGTTTAGTGATTTCATGTATATAGTTTTGCTTATATTTATTTGAAAAAAAAAAAATATTAATATTTTCTAGTTTTTTATTTAGAATTTAATTTTCGCAAATTATTTTCAAGACCCAATCGATAAATTAATTAATTTTATATATATGCAGTATACTTGCTGATTTTCATTTTTAGTACAATCAATTTTCTTAAAAAATTTATTTTTAAACAAAATTTTTGAAAGACCTTGAAAATAATCGAATGTAATAAACTAATAAAATATGTGATGATACATTCGACAATTGACTCTTAAAATTGATTGAACAAAAAAAATTTAAAAACAAAAAAATTTTATCATATGATTTAGGGATTTTCACATGGAATTGGGTTATGTAAATGCAATGTTTAAAAAAAAAAAGTGGTAAGTTAACAACTTGTTTGTCATAACTTGTAACCAAATAATTATTAACTATTATTTTATATTTACTATACATACTACATCAAATTGTTTATTGCAAGTAAACAATTTGATGTGTGTGAGATTCTAGCGAAAACAACTTTAAATTTATTTTGATGTTACGTTAACCTTATCTTTATTCAATCATAAATATTGTCAAAAAAATAAAACTGATTGTTATTCGGATTAGTAATATATGAATTTAAATTGATAAGTTTCCATTGATACCTATCGTAAATAATTTTAGTACACATATAATATGATGAAACGTAGAAAAAGTATATTTTATGACACAATAATTTTGGCCAAAGCCTTATAAATTAAGATATTATTATTTTTTTCATGCTTAAAACATTTTTACATAATTATGTATATACGAGTATATTGATGAATTTATTATTATTAGATAAGTAACATTCATACATCGCGATCATCACATATTCCTCCAGATAAATAGAATAAATGATTCCTCATTTTTTCCTCACTCACTTAAAGCAAGAAATGAGGAGCAAATGAGGACATCATAATTTTCTTAATCGCAAAAAACAATTGAGGAATGAATGAGGAATTTCGTTGTACGTTAACATTATCAATAATACACATATAATTTTACTAATTACTAAATAAACTAATGATTTAAAATTATATCTAAAATTTTAATACATAATTTATATAAAAAAAAAATTTCCGTGTCATTAGGTCGCAGAAATGCAATAAATAAAAATTACTTGATCTTTGATACCAACCGCCAAATTTCTTAAATTAAGTATTTGACTCTAATGGAGAAACTTACTTCACCTAAATAAAACCTTGGCTTATCCTTGAGATTTAAAAAAAAAAAAAAACTTTTAGCCAAAGTATTTTCTTCACAAATTTTAACGTAAAATCTTACAAGTATTTCGTTAAAATGGGATCATGAAAAGAAGTATTAAATTGGCTTCCTATTAATTATTGAAAACTATTTAAGTTTTAATTTATTAAAAAATAAAAAAAAAAATTAACAATTAAAAAATTCTTGAATGAAATTATTCTTACCTCATTTTTTTTTTCTTCTCTAAATTTCTATACGAATTCCAAGTACAAAAAAAATTACTACTTGTTATATGAATTAAAAGTTTACTTATTCACTAAATTTACTATAAATTTTTTTTTAGTAAAATTTTTTTATTGTTATTGTACATTAATTTAATATTATATTGAAATAAAAAAAAATTGTTTTTTTTTTTCTTCAAATCAGACTTTTTTAATGTTTAGTTATTTAATATTTTTTTCTTTTACTGGGAATGAAATTATTTTCAAAAAATTTGTGGAATAAAATGTTTTGAAAGGGAAATGTTGAAATTTATTTTTAATTTTCATTGGAAATTTTTCTCAAACTCAAAATAATGATGCATCCATAAAAATGTAGATTCTGTGATTTCATTCAAAAATCGTTCAAAAATTCTGAAAAGAGAAAAAAAAAAAGTATTTTAAATTAATTGGAAAAATATATTTTTTTTTTTTATTTATGGAAAAAAATTTTGTTAACATTGACATATGACATAATAATAACTAATATCACACATATCTGTACTTGGTGCTAAAAATGAGTTAATAATGAAGTTTAATGCCATTATTTTTCCTCATTTTTTTTACAAAAATTCTTGATTTGAAAGTTCTAGTGTTACAAATGTCTCTTTAGTAGACATGTCTACGAACATTTATGGTTTTTTGAAAGAATGACCTGCGTGACAAGTATTTCCAACAAGCGACGTAAGAATATTAAAGAAACAGCTTTAGTTTTAAAAAAAATTAAAATGTATATAAAATGATTAAGATTTAAATTGAAAGAACAATAGAAGTGTTCCTGATTTTTAAACAACACAAAACAAATTTAATTTAATTATTGAATTAAAATATTATTAAAACAAAATTACAGAATTCTATATATTCGATTCAAATTCATTAAGATTTGGCTTGATTTTGCAAATATTTGGAAACGTGACCGGCCGGCAACAATTTTGTATATAAATAATAACTTTTATTATTCGTTTAAACTTTTGTTTATTAAAAGTAGTAGATAACAAAAACAAACAATAAAATACTGTAGGTAAATACTTGTGTTTAATTTGTTTTAATTTTGTAATTCCAATGTATAGTTGGCAACATTATTGTTTATGTTCTAATTGATTTTATAGGAAATTAATTTTTATAACAAATATGAATAGGCTTGTAAACAATTAAATTAAATAAATTAATTTAAGTTTTTTTTTTTTTTTTTTTTGTAAAACGAGTAGTTAAGCACTTTTAATCTAATCAACAGACAAATTAGAAGTAGTAGACTTCTTCAAAAATTATTATCGAAATCTATACCAATTTTAAAAAAATAAATAACATTAAATAATACAAATAGATAAACTAATCAATAAATAATATCAAATAATTCTTTCTTGATTAAAAAATGAAAAAAAAAACATATAAAAGGGAAAATTTTCTTTCAAAAGTCAGTTGTGAGCTTATATGCAAAGTGTTTGAACACTTTACAGCCAGCGATTTACTAATATCATTTAGAGTACAAAGTATTCCATTCGAAAACTAATCGAAAAAATATGATGTCTTTAAAGACTGCCAATATTTTGGCTATTGTATTAGCCTGTATTGCCAATGCACTCTGCCACGCCGACGCAACTGCTATCGCTGCCGAACAAATTAGATGCGAAAAACCATGCACCCGTGAATTTAACCCCGTTTGTGGTTTCAATGGTGATGCCCATCAAGTTTTCAGCAACTTATGCGAATTGGAAAATGCTCATTGCGCTGATGGTAAAGCTTGGTTCCAAACCATGATGACCGATTGTTATATTAAAGTACAAGCAAAATGCGAAAAACCATGCTCCCGTGAATTCAACCCCATTTGTGGTTTCAATGGTGATGTCCATCAAGTTTTTAGCAACTTATGCGAATTGGAAAACGCTCATTGCGCTGATGGTAAAGCTTGGTTCCAAACCGTGATGACAGATTGTTATATTCCAGTTCAAGCAAAATGCGAAAAACCATGCACCCGTGAATTCAACCCCATTTGTGGTTTCAATGGTGATGTCCATCAAGTTTTTAGCAACTTATGCGAATTGGAAAACGCTCATTGCGCTGATGGTAAAGCTTGGTTTCAAACCGTGATGACAGATTGTTATATTCCAGTTCAAGCTAGATGTGAAAAACCATGTACTAGAGAATACGTCCCAGTCTGTGGCTTCAATGGTGAATCACATAAAGTATTTGCTAACCAATGTGAGCTTGAAAATGCCCATTGCCAAGACGGTAAAACATGGTCTGTAGGAGTTATGGCCCACTGTTTAGCTCGTATTGCAGCTCCACAAAAACTTGCAGTCGATAACCAAAAAAATTCTAATGAATGCCCAAAAATCTGCCCAATGATTTATCAACCAACTTGTGGATTTGACGGTCAAAATTATAAATTCTTCTCAAATAAATGTGAAATGGAAGTAAATAACTGCAACGAACACTCAAACTTCCAAATTGTTGGTTTAGATTTATGCGAATCAGGAGAATTCCAAAAAATTGTCGCACATGTAGCTGAAGAAACAGAATGCCCTCAAATTTGCCCAATGATTTATGAACCAACTTGTGGGTTTGATGGTCAAAAATATACATTTTTCTCAAACAAATGTGAAATGGAAGTTAACAATTGCAACAAACACACAAACTTCCAAGTTGTTGGTTTAGATTTATGCGAATCAGGAAAATTACAAAAAATTGTCGCACATGTAGCTGAAGAAAAAGAATGCCCTCAAATTTGCCCAATGATTTATGAACCAACTTGTGGATTTGATGGTCAAAAATATACATTTTTCTCAAACAAATGTGAAATGGAAGTTAACAATTGCAACAAACACACAAACTTCCAAGTTGTTGGTTTAGATTTATGCGAATCAGGAAAATTACAAAAAATTGTCGCACATGTAGCTGAAGAAAAAGAATGCCCTCAAATTTGCCCAATGATTTATGAACCAACTTGTGGATTTGATGGTCAAAAATATACATTTTTCTCAAACAAATGTGAAATGGAAGTTAACAATTGCAACAAACACACAAACTTCCAAGTTGTTGGCTTAGATAAATGCAATGAAGTCAGCTTCGTTTCATTCGACACCGAAGAGAAAGATTGCCGCAAAAAATGCCCAAAAATTTATTTGCCAATGTGCGGATTTTATAATGGTATCTACAAAATGTTCTCCAATTTGTGCACAATGGAAGTTGAAAATTGTAATGAAAATAAAGATTTTCAAGTTGTCAGCATGTACAAATGTGAAGATGATTTCCAATTTGTTTCATTACAAGCTCAGAAAAAAAATTGTCAACAACGTTGCACAAAAATCTACGAACCAACATGTGGATTTGATGGTAAATTATATCAAATATTTTCAAATCCATGCGTAATGGAAGTTATCAATTGCAATGAAGAAACTAATTATCAAATGGTAAATTTGGAAAAATGTAATATCAAACAAGAATTCCTTTCATATCAAGGTGAGGAGAAAAATTGTGCAAAAATGTGCACCTTAGAATATACACCAACATGTGGTTATGACGGTCAAAATTATAAAATTTTCTCAAACGAATGCATTATGGAGGTATCCAATTGTAATGACAATACTAACTACCAATTGGCCCCACTTAGTGTTTGTCAATAAAATTTAAATTCTATGAATTTATACTTGACAATTTGTTTATTATGATTTCAATTTTATGATTTTGTTATTTTTATTTTTCCTTTATTTTTATTTAAATTTATTATTTTTTAATAAATATAAAATTTATTTTTTTGAGCATTAAAATATATGGTTTTATTTCTATTTGAAATCGATAGCATTTAAATACAATCTTCCTGATACTTAAATGTTTTATTGCGAAAATATAATATTCTTGTTAGGACTATTTTTCACAAAAAAATTAAAAAATAAAATCTTAATTTAATAAGGTCTAACAGCAAAAAAAAAGAAAGAAGCATTCTTCACAATAATTTACTTTCAGACCCTTTAATATTAATGGCAAAAAAATAAAATAAAAACAAAAGACTATTTTTAACATATCTTTTCTTGTTGCTTGAAAATCAAAAGTTAAATCTGAATAAAAAATTGTTTCTATTTCTATTTTTCCAAACTAATTTTGTTTCAACTCACATTTATGCATTTGTCCTTAATTTTTCTTAAATTTCAAAAATTAAAATTATTTTTTTTTAAGTATATTCTCTATTTATGTTAAATGTGAGCATTATCTAAAAATTAATGAGAAAATTAAGATTAGCACATTGAATCATCTACCTGAAATATCAAGTTGGTTGGTACCAGGTTGAAGAAATTAAAAATTAGAAGAAAGAAAAATATTTAATTGGAAAATAGCGCGATAATAAAAATATTTCTCAAACTTTATCAAAGGCATTCAGACATTTTAATAATACTTTATCCATAGCTTCTATCAACATTTAGGATTTTTAACGAAAAGGGCTCATACAACTTACATTAATCTGAAGTTTATTGCGAGGTTTATTGCTAATAAACAAAAAAGAAGAAAATCGACAAATTGTATGTGTATAAAGATCATTTCAAAAATAAACTTCAAGAACTTATTAAATGTCAAAATTGAAAATATTTATGTTTCTAGATATGAATATGTATATGCATTTAGTAGTACGTAATATAAGGAAAAACGTTTTGAAAAGAAACAAACCTTTACAGAGTTCGTAGTATCGTAAAGAAAAATCTTATTTGTTTACAGTATAAAAATTATTATGAATTGCATTAGAGAAGAAGAAGAGATTTTTTTTTTATTATTATTATTATTATTATGATTCACCCTCAAGACTCTATAATAGAGAACTGTTTTATGTTTTGTATATTAAATGTAAAAAAAAAAAAAATTGTGAAAAATATAGAATAATTTTATTTCGAAAAAAAAAAAAAAACAGAAAAAAAATTTTCTGTAACAGAAAATCTTTTTCTTTTTTCATTATATTACTTTTTTCCTCTTGAAAAAATTGAGGTCAAAAGATTCCATCCACTTAAGCGTCACTGTAAATATTATGCGCTATTAAGGGATTTTTTTTTTTGTATTTTATTTTGAAAAGAAGTAGGTATTCTTCAATGACGTTAAATATTTTGTTTGTTTATTTATATACTTATGTTTTAATAGAAATTTGACTATTGAGAAAAAGATTTAAGCAAAAATTAAATAGTCAAAGATTATAAAATTATATTAAAAAGCTAATCCTCAATGATCTCCATTCCAAAATATTTGGCACCATAATGTCATTTATGGTTAAAGTTGTTTTTTTCGTTATCTTCCTAAAAATAACACAACTATACATTATGTATGTGCGCCTAACCCTGAAAATTATTATTTCCGTAATTAATTTATTGTTTGTTTACATCACTTTATCAATAATAATTATTATTGTTTTTATAGAATTTAATTACCAAAAAACAACAACTATCATATTAAATTTTCTCAATAAAGTTTTAATAAGAGCTTTTATCACTTTTCATCTATATTTTTATTTATCGATCCCTCGACAAAAAATTTTTTAAGTTCATTGAAAAACATTTTTTTGCCACATTAAACAATAATTAAGTATTAACTTATATATACTTTTTTATTAGATGTTGTGTATTCAAATAACTCTTATTGAATTAAAAAGAAAAACTTTGAAATCTTTATATAAAAAAAGAAAAGAACATTGTATTTTAATAAATGTTATTTAATAACCATAAGTGTGTGTCTCTTACTTTTATACTTATAATAAATAATACATTTTTTTTTTCATAAAACGATAAAAATTTGTTAAGTTTTCATTTTACAAATATAGCAAAAAACAATGTTTCACAGAAGAATAGTGTTGTAGAGTTGCATAATTTATGTTGATTTTGATTTTATATTGTAAAGTCAGTAACTAGCATTATTTGACCACTAATTTACTTAAGCAAGTTCTTTTATTAACCACTGAAATTATTCAAAAAGTTTGACTGCAATATCTTCTGATTCCGCTCGTACCAACAAAGAATATTTTCATACTTATACAAAAATTATTGAAAGTTCACAATTTTGGATAAAAAAAAAATACTATATAATGAAAAAAATTTTCTCGGTGCAAGATAATTTTTTAATGACCTTCAAAAAACAAATTGCTAAGTGACCAGCAATATGGTTTTCGTACGAATAGATCGACTGGTGACCTGATGACATATCTATCCCACAAGCTCAACGTCAGTCTTCACAATTCCGGTGAGGCTTGCGTTGTTGCTTTGGATATAGCTAAGGCTTTTGATCGAGTCTGGCACCCGGCTTTAATTTCTAAAGTTAAATCAATGGGGCTAGGATCAGCCTTTGTCAACTGGATCAGTAACTTTTTGTCTGGCCGTTCTATTCGTGCTGTTGTGGATGGGTACCAGTCACATATTTTCAATATCAACTCCGGTGTACCCCAAGGGTGTGTTCTCTCCCCAACCCTCTTTTTAATTTTCATCAATGATCTTCTTAAATCAACACTCAACCCCATCCACAGCTTCGCCGATGACAGTAACTTGGTAGCATGCTACGATTTTATTAATAGGAAATCAGCATCTTCAAATGCTGTTACTACTAAACGCAATTTCTTGCAAAGTAGCATAAATCACGACCTTTCCAAAATTTCTCAATGGGGTCTTCTCAACAGAGTTGAGTTTAACGCATCCAAAACCCAATGCTGCCTTATTTCTAGAAAGCTGTCAACTTTTGAT
This sequence comes from Hybos culiciformis, assembly GCA_964007475.1. Lineage (NCBI taxonomy): Eukaryota > Metazoa > Arthropoda > Insecta > Diptera > Hybotidae > Hybos > Hybos culiciformis. Next base: position 72,323,370 of record OZ023274.1, read on the forward strand.
CCCCAATTTTCTTTTCAAGGCGAAAGTATTGGTAAATCTGGGAGCCTTGACATTTTAGGCTCGGAAATAACTTCCGATCTTAGTTGGAAAGTCCATATTTTCGAAACTGCAAAAAACGCAGCGAAATGTCTTGGTTTTCTAAAAAGATGTAAACAATACTTTTCCCCCTCTGATCTCTTAAATATTTACAAATCCTACATACGACCGAAATTAGAATACAATTCACATGTATGGGCTGGTGCCCCTAAAACCCATCTTGAGTACCTGGACAAAGTTCAGAGAAGGGCTATTAGATTGATCGATAATCCTCAAACCACCAGCTCATTAACATCACTCAATCACCGTCGTAATGTAGGTTCACTTTCAATTTTTTATAAATACCTTGTTGGAACGGATACGTGTTCACTGGAAGTAAAGGCCCTACTTCCTCCACTTCAAGTATTTTCACGCCAAACACGTACCGCTTCAACGTCACACCCATATTTCGTCAAAATTCCCAGATGCGATAGAACGAGCTTCGGAGATTCGTTTTCAATTCGCACCTCGAGAATGTGGAATGCTCTCCCTTCAAAACTGTTCCCGACAGCTGGCGGACGCTTGATTTACGACTTGCTTTAAGAAGAGTGTAAATGATTACCTACTAACTGTCCCACTTTTTAATCCCGTCTAAAGTTCCTGTCCCCATTACCAAATCCATACTTCTTTAAGTACAAAAGGTATCCCACCTAGTGATTTGGTAACTTTAATAAAAAAAAAAAAAAAAAAAAAAAAAATGTGTGCTAATGCACCTTATAGTCGTTATTGCCAGATGATTATTATTTTTATTTGGCAGAAACTCAAAAATAATAATTTAAAAATTCTATTTATTTATTTCTTAATTAAACATAATTATAAAATTAATGTAAGTAAATATTTATTTTACTTTGATTTTTAATTTTTATTTTTTCATTCATATGTACATTGGGTGGAACTGTTTACATCGTGATTTACATATGCAAAAAAAAAACAAAAATTTATTATAAATGTGACATCTTATAAGTATAATTTTATAATTTTGAAATATATATAATAATTAAATATATAGATTAAATATATAGATTAAATATTAAATTAATTTTAAATTAAATTTCATGCAAATTTATTGAAATAAATTCAATAATAAAAAATAGTGACTGATAAATTAACTTTAAACACCCAGTTGAAAAGCTTCAACTTAACAATAAATAGATACTTGTAGAATAGCCTGCAAAAAAAATAGTTATAAAAAATACTTAACTTATATAAACATTGAGTTCAATGGTTCATTTTTCCATAGGGGAAATTTTTTTTATTATACTTAATTATAGAAGATTTATGTTCTTAAATTTCGGTAGTAAGTAAGTATAAATCAATAAATATTCTTCCAAAACTAAAGATCCTTAAAAATAATAACATTTCCTTTGATTAATAAGGTGTGATTAAATTAGGTACATATATAAAATACTTATATAAACTTATTTTAAGTATATGCTTAATTTAAATTTTAAAAACAATCTTGCTTTAATGAAATTACGTAACTTTTTATACGCTAGAAATAAAACACTAATTTATATAAATTCATTTTGACTGAGAATCACTTTAATAAAATGTTATTCTCATGAAAACAAAAATAGGGAAAAACCGAGGTAAAAACCAATAACTAGGTTAATTAACTTTGGTATAAATGGGTGTGTAGATAGATTATATTATGTTCGTTTAAAACTACACATATTACTTACATAAGAGTATATCTATAAAGATTAATTAAGTATATAATAAACAAAAACAACATAGAAAACCCTTTGAAAAAGGAAAGTCTTTTTGAACCAATTTTTTTTTATGTACATATTTATTTTTTTTATATTATTTTCATTTTGACTTTTTGGAAACATTTTCATAATAAATAGAAGTCCGTAAATTAAATAGTATCTACTTACTTCTTACTTATAATGCATTTTCATCATGGAATTTAAATAATAATTTCCATAAAACCAAATATGTTCTGAAACTTTCTCAATTATACAGTTTTTAAATGTGAAATATTCAAAAAAAATTTTCCTCTTCTGAGATAATAGATATTTGTACGGTTTCAACATGTATTTATGAAGTTTGATAAAATAGCAATATTGTGGAGCAAGATGATTGGTGAAAAATATGCTCTAAAAAAAACTTTTCCAATCAACCTCCTTTATATTTTATTATTATCTCCAAGTCATATTTAATGTATAATGTATACTATCTGATGAAAACAAATTCAGACATTTGTTTTTTTATTTTCAATTTAGTTTAAAAAAACAATTTCTATTGAATATAGGTAGTTACTTATTTCGATTGACCAAATTGGTTAATTTAACCCTCTCGGTAAAGAACATAATGTAGTAGATCTTAACTTAAAATATAATAAATTCTTATTTTTTAAGTAAAAAATAAATTTTCAGACAGAAAAAAAATGTAACGACGACGACGAAAGGAACGCGACGCGACGCTTTATTTGAATTGATTTCAGTTTTTAAAATTTCAAATTCAGGATAGAAATTTGTTATTATGCGGAAATGAAAAACTTTATTCTACAATAAGTATATTTCGTTTTCAGATACTGAAAAATTTTTTTGTTACATTTTCTGATAAATTTTTTATTTTTTATTTAAGGATATTATTTTTATCCCGATAACTTGAAAAATGGTAGAATTACGTATAGTATACAAGTATATATATATAATTTTCATTGTATGTACATATAAAATTTTTAAAAATATTTATAAAAAATAAAAAGAAATAAGAGAAAACATCTTGTTTTTCTAACTTCTACATAGTATCCATTTACTTACAGGAAGATATTTCTCAAAATCATAATTAAATAACTGACATTATTACAAAAAATAAATATTTTTTCAACTAAATATCATTGAATTAAATTGTTTGCAGACACTGAAAATTTCAAATAAAAGAAAAGGAAGTACCAAATAAAGTTGAAAGGGTATACTTAGAAGTCATACATACAAAAAATATGCTACTTATACTAGAAAAAAGCCTGCACAGAAAAAATAGTGCAGGCCCTAGCCTAGTAACTATGCCCTCTTTTTAGTCATTTCGAAAAGAATGCTTTATTTTTTTGTTGATAAAGTACGCCTTGGTTTTTTTGTTTACATTTTAAAGTTTTTATCAAAGTACGCCTTGTATTCAGTGTTGCATAGTCATTCGGTTATTTTATTTATTATGTAAGTTCAAAAAAATAAATAGAGGAAAGTGCCAACACTGCCAAGGTCGTTTAAGAGGTGAGTTTACCTTTTATTATATTATATATATATTTTATAGTCAATATTATTATTATTCCTCAAACCAATCCTTTTATCACAAACATGACTTTCAGTTCGTGGGAAATTTATAAAAATTGGCTCCAAATGTTTCCAAACTAAGAAAAAAGAAATATTGAATAGATATGTATAGTTGAACCTTTATATACTTATTTCTCTTTTAAAAGAATCCAGTATACAACATTTTCGCCGTTGTAGAAATTTATTTTAAATCAAAATTATCAGACAAAAAGGTATTTCAAAAAGGTTCACTTTTGAACATTTTTTTTGAGCGACGAACGCAGAAATTAACTATTATGTACAACCATTTCAAAATTCAAAGGCTGTACATATTGTTGAATGTAGACGTTGTTCTCTAGGATGAAGAAAAGTATAAAAGTTGTTAAGGACCACTGTTTTCTTGGCAAAAAATTATGTTATATGTATTCTTGAAAATATCTTGTAAAAAGTTAGTTTTCCCAGTTCACATTTGCCTTTCCACTGACAAAATATTAACTCGAATTTAAACAAAAAATATAAAATTAATAGAAGAATAACAAAACTAAAAAGAACTGATTGTAAAGTTTCTCTTCTAATTATATACAAAAAAAATATCTTTAAATTAAATAAATGATAGTTAGGATATTATTAAAATCTAAAACAAAAAATTTATAATATCTAAAAGTTTATTGTTTTATGTATGCTATATACATATAAATATATACAAATTCTAATCTATGTTATGTACTTGTACATAATAAATATTGTATATAAAGTTAAAAAAATAAAATTTTCTTTTTTTAAATTTTCATTGATAAAGGTTATTGCTCTTTTATGTTTAAAATATTAAATATATGTATAATAGATACTACGGCTATATACATTATATATATTTTTTTTAAGATAAACTGAACTGTAGAGATACAAGGACACTGTTTGTTATGTATACACAGAAAAATAAATGACGGGTAAGAATTTTTTTTTATGTATAGAAAATAAGACCTATTATGATAAAGAAACAATGTATTTGTTATGTTATTCCGTATACATAAGTATGTTGTACATATTTAGTTTATTTTATATAACAGACTAAATTTATTGTTTTGTCATTTTTTCTTTTTATTATATACCTATATATTTTTTTCTTAATATTTTATTTTAATATTTTTTATAAATAAAAATTAAAAACAATAAAAAAAGAAAGAAAAAAAAAACAAGTTGAAAATATAATTCCAATAAGATCCAAACATTGATACAGCTGTCAGTAAGGCAAATTAAGCTTCTTGTTCTACATAAAAAAAATAAAATATAAAAAGTTATACAAATATACCCTGAAATATATTTAGTAGTTAATATACAAAAAATAACGATATTTTTATTTTTATTATTAATTTTAGTTTATTTCTGTTCATTTGGGAAAACACAAATCTTATTACATCACGAACGATTGACTAAGATTTTAAATATAAGATATTGTGGAAATCCTCATTTGCAATCTACTTACTTAAAAACATATTTAGGTAAAAAATAAATCATAAAATTATATTTTGTCAATTTTTAAGCATTTTTATTCAGTACACGTCAATAAATTTTCTTTTCTTCAATATGAAAATAATTCGTTTAATTATTTTTTGAATTACTTACTTATGTTATAATATGAGGAAATGAATGTTTTGAGCACATTATCGGACCTATGAGATTACTGGCTTACCCATCATATTCACGGTTGCCAGATATCCAGATTTCGGCGGGAATTTCTCGATATTAAAACTGTTTTCCCGATTCCCGATATACAATCGTCATTCCCGATTTACCAAAAATAATTGATTTTTTCAACAAACATTTTTTTTTTTATTTTTAAACTGCAAAGCTCTGGCTTTAACTTATTTCAAGATTTTTTATCGTTCTTATTGTTTAAGTTTTTTTATACGAATTAGTTTTGTTTATAATATTTTATTTAATTAACTATGAATAATTATTTTTTTTGCAATAAACACAGGAGCGGACTTACGAATATACCGCCCCTAGGCACTTTTTGAGAATTTTTAAGTTATTTGAATTTAATTAAGAAACAAATTGTATTATTTAATGAGCTCAATTTACTATTTAGATTAGATTATTAGATTATTTTTAGATTTCAAAATACGTTCTTATATTTTTTTTGTACATTAATTACATATTCAATCCTACAAACACAAACATTTATTTATTTTTGAAATTTTTAATTTTTTTTATCGGTTTAATGTTTTATTTTGATGCCCGTTTAAATATGCCACCTTAGGCTTATGCCTAAATCTATCCGTAAATTCAGCACTAATTTTTTTTCTAAATTCCCGATACATCAATTAGGAAAACTGGCAACCCTAATCATATTCGTCAAATATTCTACACACCTACTTCGGAAAATTAAGACATTTACAATTCTTAACAATTACTTTTCTAAAGTTGTTAATAAAAAATATTTTTGATTTTTAATATGCAGAAAAATAAGTTATCTGTAAAATTTTATGCTCTGGGAAATTTATCAAAATTGTTTTGTGCGAATATAATAATGAATGATAGTATTAACAAAAAATATGAACTTCATAAAAATGGAAGTTTTCTGTTATATTAACCCCCTTTTTGCTAACTATCATAAAACTTTATTCTATTTTACACTAATGCTCCATTTTTTTTAACTGGCAAGTAGTCGGGCTAAAATATTTGATGCCAAAAAAAAATACTATAATTATTAAATAACATTCTCACGATTATTCATTTATTAGTTAACGTCAAAAAAATGTAAGTAATTACTTAGTAATTATCGAGATAATTATAAGTATACCTATATACTTATAAATTACAGCTAATTGAAAGCTTTTGTTTAAAAAAAATATTCCCAAATAATAAACTAATAATAATAACTTATACCTAATAATATTTTTGAAATAGACGCATTTAATTTATTTGTTAAAAACGTTCTTTTTAAGTTTTTTGCAGCTTTTATTAACTGTTTATTATTTTCTTAAAAGATTGTTCCCACATTTTTACTCTTAAGGTTTGTTATGCTAATCATTCCTGAGCCTATATTATTTCGCGTCATACTTATTCTATATACAAAATATTTACATTAAACTATTATTTAAGTTTATTTATGATTGTTTTCTTTTTGTTCAACTCTAATTTTTCAAACATTATAAATGTCTGTTCACAGTTCTAACCAAAAATTTTAAAAATTGTTATTGTTAAAGATTTCTGTCATTAATACAATCAAAAACATAAATTTTTAATGTGTTGATTGATGAATGAAAATAAATTAATATATTGCATTTTTCGGGTATGTTTTGTGTAATATCATAAGTTCACACTAATTCCACTTAGGGTTGGAATATTATCGAAAACAAAGTTCATTTCTTATGGCCCAAATTCTCAAACAATATTTTTCGGAAGGCATTGGCAGGCATTAATAATAGAATTTGGCCTTTGAATTATTATGTTTTATAATAAAATGTCAAAAAAAGATTGTTTAATCAATTAATTCATTTATGTAAATTAAAAAAGTAAAGGAAAAGATAAGTAAAGTAGAATTCGTATATAAATAAGGTGAGTGCTTATATATTCAATGTGCTTATTTGTTCAATGTGCACATAATATACCTACATGGAAATAAAATTAGTTTGAAGTATTCATCTGTAAGATTGATTCTTCGAAAAGTTGTCATTATAACTAAAAGTTCGTAATTTTTACGAACAAAAGTTAAAAAAAAAAATTCTCCCAAGAGTTTAATTCAATTTAACATTTAAAGTAAGAAATAAATATTTAATATTAGAACCCACTGTATGTTATTAAACAAATAAAAAAAGAGCAATTTAGAGAAAAAAAGTTTTATATTTATTGCTAATATAACCCTCATTTTTCCAAAAATGTAATTTCATTAAAAATTTTAAGGACTACTATGACCCTGTGAATATAATATAAATATCTTTGAGTAATAAAATAAAATAATTTTACAAAATTAATATATTGATCAAATGAAAACTATTCACATTATTGTATTTATCATCTTGTACACAAAAATACATCCTACTTATGCTCACAAGAATTAAAAAATTTTCGTTAAATTTTTTTTTCTCTTTAACTAATGAGTTAGGTAATTTAGATAGGTATTTGGGGGGAAAACTTAATATCTTGTTCGAATTTGAAGATAGAATTTAATTGAATGTTAAACAAATATCCAATGAGTAATAGAATAAACAGCGTTTTTTGTTTTGCAGAATTTTGTATCTAGTATTTTTTAATTTTTTTCATCACATTATATTTCTTCTGGGGCCGACAATGTATCCTAACCCTAATTTAGTGGAATATTGTTAGTCTGGAATATCTTTTTAACTACAAGAGCGATGCCAATTAATTTAAGTTAAGTTAAGTTAGGAATTATTACTAGTAACAAATTGATAAAATTATAAAATATGGAAACAATTTTTTAAATAAAAAAATACCGTAGTTATTATAAAACTTCTAAAATAACTTACATCCCAACTAGTTAGATACTATGTTCGTAGATATTAAATATTGAATTTTTGTGTTGAAGAAAGCGAAATTAAATTAGATACATATGCTTACATTATAGACGTATTTATGTAATTCCTTTTAATAACATTATGAATTTTCTACATATAACTAGATTAGTTGTAATTGTTATATATTTATTTTAATTATAGGTATTATATTTTCTAATAAGTAATTTAATTTTTAATTAAAGTTTTTTTTTTTTGAAATCGTTAATATTAGTATTAGAATCAAAATTTCTTTTACTAAGAAAGTCGATTATAAAGTAAGCACGAAAATTTGGTTGATGTTATGTACAAATTTAACATTTTAACTATTCATGTACTCACAAAGAGATATTTAAGATCTAATTTTTTCCAAATTCAGTAGAATTACCAGCAAACATTTTTTTTGTATATAGACGCAGGACACGACTTCTTGTTAGTCAATATTTTCTTTTTCTTAAGCACAGACTTTTTTTTTTAATAAAATTATTTCCAAAGTATACTAGTCAGATGATGTTGTGTAGAGTTTTTCATGTATTGTAGTTATAAAATTTATTTCATGTTACATTTCTGAGTTTGGTTTTTAAAACTTTTTAAATAAAAATAAAAAAAATCTATACTTATTTTAGTCTTTTTTTAGAAATAATTTTTTGTTTTTTATTTTCTAGAAAACAAATGTCTCGAATCCAAAACATAATTTTAATGCTTGTTGATTGTAAATTTTTTAATTGTGTTTTCTATGTTGAAAATTATAATATAAATATAGCGACAAATAGTTTATTTTTTTATGGTTGATTTGAGATTAATTAATCAATAAAATGTTCTAAATGATTGCACATCAAAATAATAAAAAAAAATACTGGAAATATTATTTGTAATAAATCTGATATGTAATACAAGCAGACTTTTATCAGGTTCCTTTGTGATGGTTTGGTTTGCTACAACATAATATTTTGAGTTCACAAAGTTAACAGTTGTTTAGTTTATTAACTCTAAATATTTCCTGTTTTTCAAACTTTAATTATACATTTTAAAATTGTTTGGCCATTAAGAATGCCAAGACATTTTGTTCATTATTTTACTTGAAATTGATTAACAACTTGTTCATATCAGTATTCAGTATGTAGTAGTAATTGAAATCTTACCCCACATAATTTATAAAAAAAAAAATTCTCACCAAGAAGATCTGAGTCCAAATTCTAAATAACTTATCTCTTCCAAAAAAACAAGTAATTCATGAGACACTTTAATCTCTAATTTTTGCTTGTTTGCAGAAATAATTAAGAAAAATTAAAGGAATGGAACTTGTTTTGTTTTTAATATGAAAAGAGTTGGAGTGCATACAATTTTTCACATGTGATATTAATGTAAAATTGTAAAGTATAAAATAAAAACAAATTGTTTAATTTTATTTATATATAATGATGCATCTAAAAATAGAATGTCATCGACTTATGAAAATTTTGTATTACTTGCTGTCATTGAAACTTATTAAATAAGAGAATTTCACGAATAATGAATGTCAATGTCTAAAAGTATAATTCCAGGGAAAATTGATTTTAGAGTTTAACTTTTAGGGACAAAGCTTTTAATTATTTAATACATTGTCAATGTAGAGTAACAGAAGAATATTTTTAAAAAAAAATAAAAAAACTCAAACATTTCATCATTAATTCCATATAACTAAATTACCTGACTTTTTCTATTTTACTAAAAAGGACGTACATACTTTTAAATTTATAATGCTAAAAAAAGTTTTTAATAAAATTGCATTTACCTAATACTGTCAGCAAGGAATCCAAAATGTTTATTTTACATATAATTCTATAAATTTTCATTAAAAAAAAAATACAAATTAGCGATAAATAAATTTCCATTGGGTTTAAATTGAATTATAATTACTTATATTTATGGTTTTCCCAGTGTTTCCTTTAAATCAATTTCCTTTTCGGGTTTTCCAAATAAAATCAATTTTTCAAATTTCCTATACCTAAGTAAGTATTTTTATTTAGGTATTGGCTTTTATTTTGTAATTAATAATATTCACTTCTGTATAATATTAAGTCATTAAAAGAAGACACCTTGATGACAAAATGAAATCATCATCAAAAAATTAAATTGGATTTTCCTTTCATATTAAGTTTATATTTTCTGCTTCACTTCCATTTATCGTAAAATATAATCGTTATTATTGCAGAAAAGTATATTTTATTTGCTTTCGTGTTCTACAATGACAATAATTTTATGTTATAATGTTTTTGGGATATGAAGGTCTTTAGTGGGAAATAAAAAAAATTTCATATACTTACTTATTTGCATATTCCTTAAACAATTTGTTATATTTTTCATACCTTTTTTAAGTTTATTGAAATTATTTAGATTAGATTTGGGAAATTCCAAAATTTTAGAATATAGACATACAAGCATACTTACAGTGTATGTCTGAAAATATTTTTTGGTTGTTTAATAAAAAAAAATATATTCAATTTACATTAGAAAATTGACAAAATTTTTGTTTTTAATTATTTATTTCAATTTTTATTGAAATAATAATCGATAAAAGTGTATTTTCTTGATGATTATATATCCTGAGTTATTTTAACATTGAAACTTACCATAAGAATTGTATACTTATACTTATATTTGTAGTACGTACACTTCAAATTCACAAGGAGTAAATTAAGTTTTAATAAAACTAAAGATTTAGTTAAATACACAGAATGTTTCATCATTAAAAATAAAAATTCTTTAAAATTTTGTTACTTATAAAAATATTTAAGAAATTTTATTTTTCATGATTAATCGTAGAAATATGTGCTCATTGTTGAGATAAAAACTGTTTGCGCCAAATGTAGATGAAAGAACAACTTCAAACTAAAATATTTCTTCAAAATTTATTAAGTCATGAATTTATCAAAGATTCTGTCATATAATGAAAATGTTAAGATTAACTTAAATTTAATTAATGAAAAGTTGGATATGTATTTTTATTTGATAACAGGAATAGAAGATATTATAGTTATATGTGTATATTAAGTATACAAAGCTTACGTACATTTATCTCTGTTTTAGTTGACTTGTAACCTTTTCATTAATTTTCTCAAATTTTTCTTGAATAACTAACTGGCATATAAATCTACTTAGATAAATTTAGTTTTTAAGTTTTTCTAATTTTTTTTTAATTTATTTATTTTTTGATTATGTAGTTATACTGACATTTTTAAGTATGTCATTAATATCTGTGTGATAAATATTATATATTAAAGATATACTTATAAAAATAAAAAAGAACATTACTTATTTCAAAACAATACTAGAATTTTTAATACTGTCCTTACTAGTAAGTAATTGTTAAAACAAAAAAAAAACTAATTAAATGCAGAACAAATTTGTTAGAATTATATAAATGTAATACCCTTATATCTGTAACATAAATATTTAACAAAGTCAGTGTTAGTATTTCATCCATATATATTCTCTAGATTCTTGAATATGTTATGGAATTTAAATCTCATAAATTTATATTCTTATGACCCATTAAAAATCCAAGGTTACTGCAAAAAGAATACAAAATTAAAAAAAAAAAAACGAACATACATAATAAAATTTAAATAGTTATATGTTCATTATAATGATTTGTTTAACAAATTCTTGTAAAAACGTCCTCAACATCTTTTTTAAACTTAACTAAATAACTTATATAGTAGTGTATATGTTTGATAATGTAGAAATACAAACGAGTATAAGAAAAAAACAAAGAAAATTTAAAAATGAAAAAATAAAAATAGTATAGATATATAAAAGGTAAATTTAAATAAAAGAGAATTCTGTGTACATAATGGTGGCAAAATATTTTCCAGGTAATTTAACCGGCCTCGCAATAATGTATAACCATGTGGCACAAAATTTTTATTTTTAATTTTTTTTTCTTTATAGTATATGTACACAAGAAGAATATAGGAAAAGTATTGAATTATTAAATTTCCATACAATAATATTATATGAAATTCAATTATATATTTTGAAAAACTTCACATATGATGATAAGAAATACATACACAGTATAGTATACTATGGTAAATAAATAACCAAATAATGATAAAAACCACAAGAAAAAATTTAATCATTCATTCCTAAATAAATTTTATAAATTTTTATAAATTTGTTTTAAGTGGTGGCTTGAAAAATAATAATAATTCGATTATAATATAAATTTAACATTGTGTGCACATCTATTATATAAGAAAATTAAATTACGTTATTAATCTGTAAGACGAGATGTCAAATCATTAGAAAAAAAAAAACGTTAGCATTATTAATGTGGGTAGAGTATATATGGATAATTTTGTAATGCAAATAAATACTCTTGACTGATAATAATTGGATAATTGTGTCAAAATCGAGGTCAAAATATTAGAATCTCAGTTGAAAAAATTATTTAAGAATAAAAATAATAAAATTAAGAACTGAGGAAGTAATAATTATTTAATGATGGTTTTTTGACCTCCGTTGGGCGATAAATAAAATCACAAAATACTTTCGGACTTATTTACCTACAAGTTCGATACGAGTAAGTACACCCCAGACTTAATTTACATTTTTCATTAAGCTAAATATTTATTTTTTTTAAACTGTCAGAGAAGAAATGAAGTTATTTAAAATTTTTCAGTAAAAATTTAATAAAATTTAATGATTTAATGAGAAAAAAAATATATAATAAGGAACAGGCGAAGATTTTAATTTTTCTTTAAGAACTATCGAAGCATATAGAAAAAAGAAAAAAAACTAATAATAACATAAACATGAAATATCTACATAATAATAATATGTATTCGATTGAGCGCGGCGTAAGAATAATATAAAAATTTCTTGTTCCGGTAAAATATTGTTTGACCGCGTGCTTTGGTTTAACAAACCAATTATATATCAATAACTGTAATAAGTATGTAAGTAGTTTTTTTTTTTCTTTAATTTTTATGTTTATAATTTTTTATTATTTCTTTTTTTATAATTATATTTACTAGTAGCCACTTAAAATGCATGTATCGTGATAATGATATGGAAAAAAAATATTTTATTATTTTTAATTCTTCAACAAGAAAACTTACTTGAAAATTGTATTTTTTTTTTTTACGATTTTTATAGAAATGATTACACCTCCCCCAATGAATTAAATAATAATTTTTTTTTACAAATATTTTAATGGAAAGTCTGTGCATTCTATTTGGGATGGTTTATTTAACTACAACAAGATAAATAAATAAAATAACTGTGTATAAATCAGCTGATGTTGCAATAATAATAAAAATTAGAAAATTCTTTTTCTCTTAATTGTTTCATCGTTCAGATGAAAATAATTGAGATTTTAATTTGACAAATAGTGTAATACTTAATTCGAAATTTATGTAGGTAGCTAATAAGGTTTCTTACATTATTATTATAATTTTAATCAGTTATTTATTGGTGGTGTACAAAATTTGAAATGATGAATTTCATTTTAGTGAATTATTTCAGTTTTAGCGAAAACATACTTTAAATATACAAGCATCTAGTGATTTGAGACGAACTAAGTTAATCCATTACCAGTTAAACAGCAGTTCATTCGTTTGCATTCATTTATTTTTTAACGAATTGTACTTCAATTTTCGATTTTAAGTAATTAACACATCAGTTATTAAGGTAGGTATATCAACAGAACTGATAAACAAATTCAGTTTTTCAAAACTGTTGAGACACTTTATAATGATATTTAATTTTAAATCATACTATTGATGAATAAGAAATTACCAATAAGTTCACAAATATTGAATGCAAAATTGGGGAAAAGGTTGAAATAATGTATGCATGTATTTATTTTATGTTTGAAACTACTTAGTAAATAAATCCGGAGTATAATTTAAACAAAACAAACTGTTTGAGTTAAATACAACATCGATTTCGTTGTTATTTCCGATTATTTCGTCCATTTTTCGAGGGCTCCGGAACTAATTGCCAACCCTGATGTATATATATACTTACTTAAGATTTTTATAATTTATTGTATTAAATAAGCACAAACTTAAATATTTGAAATATTTTGAAAATCATTGTTAAAATTTATTGATTTATTTTATTAATGAAATTAGTTTGCGTTCACCAAATAAAAGAAATTATGATTTCAGACAATATTGAAGATTACTAAAATTTAAATAAAAATAAATAAATAATTATTTCATGTATCACTTAGTAAGTATTTTAAAAAGGAATCTTCAATAAGATTTCGGTACATACTAGTATTACATATACATATTGCTATAACTTGAAGTTTTTAATTATACCCTAAAGAATAATAAATTGAAGAAAATAAAAAGATAAATTTTGAAAATAAATAATAATAATAAAAAAATATAGTATATACAAAATAAAAATAAATACAAATATGGAGATGGCTTTAATTTTATTTCTGCCATATATTTCAAGTGCTTCCGGTTTTAATATTAAATATAATGAAAACTTTATATGATCTCTTATTAAAAATTTTTTTTTTCAAAAAGGTATTTCACGAGGTATTTCATAAATTTTTCTTCGCAGTCGAACATTATAATACCAACATGTACAATGTACACATATTTGAAGTTATGAAATTTCTAAATTTTTGCACTGCGTATTTATATGAAATTCGAATTTTTAATTTTGCCCGAAACTGGATATCGTACCAGTTGGTGCTAATTTTTTTGGAATCTTGATAATAATTTTGTATCATGTATCACGTATCCTGTACTCAAGTATTTTGAAGTTAGTATATATCTTAGTATAATAAGTTTTTGCAATATACAATTTAGATTTAGTGGACTTAATATACGTTCAGAAATTCTTAAATGCTTCCAAATTTCATCAAAATGTGTTCAAAAGTTTTTGAGATCCTTTCCTACTTACTTAAGATCCTAAAATCAAGAACGAATAGTATACGTTAATATTATAGTTGGTTATTCAATAATTTTTTACCTTGTGAAATATGACAGTCATATTTTTTAATAAAAAAAAAACGAAATTTAAGCAAAATTAAAGAATAATGTTGACAAACGAAAATCAAAATAAAAAATATAATTAGTTACATAAGTATACTTATAGTATTTATATTTGAATTAAAAAAATAAATGTATACATATAGGACTGTGTGTAGGTACAAGGTTCCAAAAGAATCAAACGTCAACAGAAAATGCGTTGTGCTTATTGTTTATTCAGTAAGTAAGTATATGCAAGAAAAACAAACAAAAAAAAATAATTAAAATAATTAATCGATCTAAATTTTACATGTACGATTCAATAATGAAAATTAGTTTATTTTGATGTTTAGTCAAAAATAAAACACTCCTTGAAAAACTTTATAAATTTATAAATATATTTATAAATTTTAAAATTGTTAACCACAGATACAAAATCATAATGGTTAAATGTCGAGGTAGCACATACTTACTTGATTCAGTTAATTGGTATTAATCAGATCATAGTCACGTTAAGAGAACAATATTTCACTCACAAACACTGTATTTTAATCTTGATTTTAACATTTCAAAGTTTTGAATTGAATATTTTGTTTGAAAAATCCGTGATAAAGGTTAAAACTTTTATGAAATATTTCTTATGCCTTTAGGTAAAATGTTTTTTTTTACAATTAAAACCCGAGTCAGAACCAAATATCAAAATTTCTGGATAATTATTTAAAAAAACACTTTAATTAACCAGTTTTGTTTTTTTCAATAAATTTTTAAGTTTTTTCCGGAAGTTAGAATTTTAAGTAAAAATATTACGGAATTAAACTTTTATACGAATGAATTCAAAGCAAAAATTTATGTTGTAATTTCCTTTTTGCTTATATTACACATTATATGTACACAACACATTTTGAATAATTTCTTAAAAAATTCGATAAGAAAATTACATTATGTTTAAACTTGAAGATATTATGCATTGTTGAGACAGTGTGCCCCAAGTTTTTGATAATAAATATACAAAGATTACTATAGCAACCGATTGAATAATTTTTGTTTGTTTTTTATCCAAACATGATAAATTATTTTTTAAAAAAAATTCTATTTAGATTTAGTTGTGAGTAAAATTATGGTGTCATGGTGTCAAAATAAACAGACGAAAATCAGTGTTAACAAAAATTTATTTAATAGTGTTGAATTGTAGATTAGAATTTGCAATGTATATAAAATTACTTATATGCAGTTGCAGAACTATTTTTTATTTATCAATAGATTTATAGATTTATTGAACGACAGCTGGCTGTTCTGTGAATTATAAGAAAAAAAATTTATATTTTGATAACTCAAATTGAAGAATATAATCCTTTACTTTTTTATGTAGGAAAATGTTAAACTTCTTATCAGTTAAGTTTTGAAAATAACAAAAATATAAGGTCTTTATAAAATTTTCCACGAATCTTAATAATTTTAGATAACCAAACTTGATAAAATAAACCCTCGAATAAACCAAAATGTAGGAAAATCTTTGCAAACAAATTGTTTAGAAATATTAATAGGCAAGTATCTGTAAATTTTTAAAAAAAGTTATTTGAATAAAGTGAGAAATTTTTTTTTACAATTTTACCCGTTTTGCAGCATACCAGTTTTGAAATGTTAATATATTCAAATTTCATTTATATTAGAAAGAAAAACTCTTAGAGCAGACTTCTTGAGAAGCAAGAACGTTTTATATATAAAAATAAATGTTTTTAGTCCAATTCTGAAACTTACAGTATAAGCTTAATGATACATGTTGAAATTAATAATGATGTTTTAGACTTACAGACTTAGAGTTACCCAAAAAAAGTTTACCTATTTTTATTAATTTTTTTTTTAAAAACTCGAAGTAATATTAATATTTCTACAAACTTATTTTATGCACATATTAGCAAATCTCGTAATAAATAAAATATTATGATGTGTGTCAGACATATTTTTTAAGTTATAGTTAAACCAACACTTTTTTCCTACCACCTTAATTTGATAAGGTTCTGACTCACAATATTTACAGTAGTTATCAAAAATAAAAAAATTTATTTTTCGCACTAACTCGTTCAACATTCAATCATGCATTAGTACTGTAATGTAATCTGTAGAATTATACTTTGCGTCATTTATATTAAAAATATCTACAGTGAGTATTTTTTCTTAATTTTATGCAATAAATATATTTACCTCGATATTTACGAATAACTAAAGATCATTATTTTCGAAATATTATGCTGGATTCTGGCGACATTGAAATACATGCTAGAACCTATTGTGACATTGATGGAGCAAAAGAAATAGCCAATATTCGCACTTAAACTATCAGAACTTTTACATAAATGTATAAATGCAATATAATGTATCTTCCTTCTATATGAAAAAGTTTTAAGCTGTGTTTTAAGGAGTACACACTTTTTATATTTAAACAAATTTGAACTCTTAAACACATTAAACATTGATTAGGTATACTAACAAAAATTTATTAGCAATTTTGAAAATATAATTAAAATTAAAATTTTGCGAAAATAGCGCAAACATTATGTAAGTTCGATAAATTAATAGTTACGCTTCATTTATGAGACTGAGGTTGGAAAAATTAAGTTAACAAAAAAAAAATATTTGAAAGAATTTTTTTTAAATTTCGTTTAAAGTTATAGCAATGTTTATTTTTATAATTATTTATGTAAAATATGATTTCCTCACATAATTTCGCTATCAATAAAATATAATATAAAAAGAAATTTAAGTTTATTTAGTGCAACCAACTTTAAGCATGCAAATTATTATCACAAATAAAT
This sequence comes from Hybos culiciformis, assembly GCA_964007475.1. NCBI lineage: Eukaryota > Metazoa > Arthropoda > Insecta > Diptera > Hybotidae > Hybos > Hybos culiciformis. Next base: position 72,341,009 of record OZ023274.1, read on the forward strand.
ATGTACATGGTTCAATGGCTTCTCACAATATGATACAAAAAGAATAATTATTACAATGAGGCTTGAAAATTATTTTCGCTGAAAAAAATGATTTTATTTGTCGAATAAACAATTTATTCATCAACTAGATAAAATCTATATACATATATATATACTTGCTTATATATATCTTATATTATTTTGTATATTTTTTTTAAGGTAGTAAGAGTTTTCATACTCATTATTCAGTGTATACATACATGGTTATAATCTAATTTATTTTCATATTTTAAGAAATTTTTACTGATTTAAGTAAAAATAACCAAAATGTTTGAAGCAAAAACGAAAATTAAATAAATTTATAACTTTGATGAAATGAATTTAATAAGATCTAATTGAGGAAATTGTATACGTATCATCGCCTACCAGAAAACATACAATTTTATAAAATTTATTATACTAAGTATACATATGTCTACATATAAGTATATTAAGATATGTTAGTTATGTATGTAAACTAAATTAATTTTTATTATACATATTTGTGGTTGATATTTAAATTATGTGCTAGATCGAATTCAAAACATCCACGTTAATTTTTTTAGGACAATAAACTGGGGGGCTTTAATTTAAATGACATAAAAATTATAAATAAAAAAAAATTAATTTAAAATATCTGAATTTTTATACGAACCTTCATTCGTAATTCTTTTTAATTTCACTTTTGTACTGGTTTTACGAAAATTAAAAGTGAAGTGGAACCTCGAGTTCGTATGCAACTGATTTAATAGTTAAAATAAAATTAACCAAGTGAATAGTCGCAGCAACTTAAATCTATTGGATTTTTCGAAACTCCAACTAAATTTTCTTATTTAAGCATTCAGATAAAATAATGCAAAAGTTAGAACAAAAATGAATACACATCCGTTCTTTACACTCATTTATTTCACTGTGATTCAATATTTATTATAAGAATTCCAGACGCAACAGTGAAATAATATAATTTTTTCTATTACTTAAATTAAATATTTTGTCCTTCAATAAAGTTTAAATCAAATAAGTAAGTATACAATCTTAATTGAGCATTTGACATCATATAAATCAATTTCTTCAATAAAAACGATATTGTTTATATACGAAAAATCGTATAAGTATAATGTATTCATACTGAAAATGACCTAAATGTCTTTAATACTAATTTATTATTATTATTTATTTAATTATGAGATTAAGATTATTTTATATTGGTACCTACTACTTTTTTTTTTGTCATCACAGAGGTAGTTATTACAAAAATAATAATAATAATAATTTCAAATACATAAATGTATATAAGTAATTTTATGTGGATTTATTTTAATTTGAATATAATAAACATACATAATATGTTATGTAAATTGTATAAATTATATGAATTTTTTTAAATTAAATTATTAAATAAATTGACAAAAAAAAATTGTAAGATAAAATTTTGTAATAATACTTATACAATTTTGGAAATTTTAAAGGGCAGATTTATTTTTCACTCAAAAAAGAATACAATTCTTTGATTTTTGGCGCCAGTTACAGTTAAATTTAATAAAAAATGTGCAGAAATTTTAAGGCGTAATCAAAATTAATATTGATTTACAAAATTATTTCTTATCTTAAGTCGACTCATTTCTATAGAATGCTATGATTGCATTTGTTAATAAATCAATGAAATTTAACACTCAACAGCAGCTTTAAATACAATACCGACAATATCGATATATGGCACGCGTCGTCTATGCATCTGAATATAATAATCAATTCCAATTAGTTGTTATGAAATCGAAATCACGTTTACTTAAATAAGAAAAATAAAAACTTCTAATCATTTATTTAACATTTTAATAATATTTTCCGAAAATTCCAATAAACTTGTTTACTTAATCTCAATTAACAATAATTTTCCTATTCATTTCGTAAGATTTAGTTTCTTTTGAACCATATTTATTATTCACGTACTCGTGTAAAAAATCAACAATAAAAATAATATGTTTTAAACTCCTCTCACTTTATTGTCTTTTACTACAGGCAGGTAGGTAAGATATAGAAATTTTTTTCCCAAAAATCCTCAACAAAATCATATCTTTGGAAAACAAGAATTTTCACATTTACTTTTCAATTTGAATCATTTTCAAATATCTTTTGGTATGATATTTTGCGATATATTTCGAAAAAATTAAAAAAAATATTGAGTGTTCTATAAAACATAGTAAAATTCGAGGAAAAAGTACGCATTCATACAAATAACTTAATGTAATTATAAATCAAAAATTACATGCTTTTACATATATCGTACATATTTATAACTTATATTTACCTAGAACAGTCATAAAACTTATTATAAAAATACTGTAATGGTTTTATGAGTTTAAGAATATGAAATGTTGGATTTTAGTTTAAAACAAAACGAATTGTCTTTAATTTATTAAAATAACTATACAGTAATAGACACAGAGAATGAAAAAAAAAATAAGACACGAGCTAAATTATTACAAGTAAGAAGAAATCAATATTGATTTTACAAAAACGTTTTTATATTAAAATTAAGTAAATTAATACATTAGAGATTAGTCGTACCCAGGAAATCAATCCACAATATGGCATCAAGTCAATAGTTTTTTATTACGGACGGCGGCGGGCGATTATTTACTGAGATCAAATTATTTGCTCATAAGTATATCGAATTCAAATTACTTATTGTCCGATTGCCAACAAAGTAAATTGCTAAATATTAGAATTACTGTTAATTCAAAGGATAGCTCTAACTCCGTTTTAGAGTACCAAGAAGTACAATCATCAAACAAAATGCCATTTGAAATACTTTTATAGACAACAGAGATAGTACCCTGGATAGAATATGCAGAATACTTACTTTGGCTAAATTTGAGCACCTGAAGAAATTTTGACAGTTGAATCTAGGCTTTAATTATAGTTAATCTTATTTGTCATTTTTTCTAAATGAAAAGAAAGTTTCATTATTTTTGATATTTAATTATTTAATAATTCATTATTAATAAGAAAACTATGTTACGAAAACATAGTGTTTATAAATTGGAACATAATATTATGAAATAACAAAGAAATCATGTTTAAAGTTTTTCTATTTTGTTTTTTTTTGCAAACTTTGAACTTTTATTAAAGCTTTATTATTTCTTTGTTTAATTTTTAAATAATTTATGCATAAACGTACTAACTAAACTAAAGCATATAGAATGGGCCGGCACTTCTTAAGAAATTACTTATGCGTTGAAGATTTTTTTTACAAATTTGAACTGATCTGTGATCAATACAGATTGCAATGGTTACATAATTACATATTAAGTACAATTATATAGTACTTACTTATTTCAATTTTGGAGTCACAAGCCGATAGAATATTATTGCTAAAATATTGAAAAATAAGGTTTAATAAAAAAAAAAGTAAAATTTAAACTTAAAGATAACAAATATAAATTTAGACTAAATGTAAATATCTAATGCTTTTAAACATTCGAAATTAATAGAAAATATGTTATGAATCATAAAATAATCAAATTTATATAATGAATCAGAATTTTTGTTCTTTTTTATTTGTATAATACTCTGAAAACTTAAGCAATGATTTTTTTTATTATGGTTTTTTTTTGTGGCTTTCAGAAATGACTTTTAATATTGATTATTCATTTTATGAATAATCAAAGGTTTTGAATTGACGTTAAAACTTATTATAAATATATAAAATTCTCGATAAAATTAAACTGAGTTAAACATATTATTATCAAAAATGCATACCAACTTACATATCATAAGTACCCATACATATTTATAGTTGCTAAAAGAATTTTATATTAAGTTTCTTTACAATAAAATAGATATGATAAAAGAAACTTATTAAAAGGTTTGTAAAAACAAAAACTTATATACTAAAAAAATTATGTAAATTAAGCATGCACAAGCAGTTTTTATGAATTTTAAAATCTACGAACAGAATAAATATAAGACTTTTTCCAGGGGTCATGTAAAAAAAGGTTTTAATAAGCAATATTTAGATATACTTAGGTAAGATACTATATGTTGTATGTTGTAAAGTTGAATCAACTAAATAGTTATATTTTTTTTACAAATTGGCAGACTAAATGAACCAAATGAACATTTTCATATTTTTTTTTAACAAAACTAGAAGTTCCAAAAATCTAATTATAGCAATTCAAAATACTTTCACATGGCCGGCTATAAACTAGCCTGTGGGAAAAGATTGTTTGAAACGTTTAAATCATGAAATAAGGTAACATTTACGTTATGTCCATTTTACAATACAGCTGCTACCAACGACATCTATTATACCCTCAAGCCTCAAGCTTGGAAACTAAGTGAGTTCTAAGAAATTTGAATTTAAATTTTCATAATTATTAAACTCCAAAATCGACTCAAAAGATAGATTTGTTGCACTCAGATAATCACATCAACATCGATTAAATAATTAAATTATTAACTAAGCAAGTAAGTAACTATAACTAAGTAAGTATATACCAAGTTATCTTTGTATTTAGTTTTTAATAAAACTATTTTGAAAACAGAAATTTAGCTTTTTTGACCATTTTAATTTTTGCAATTTGAAAACTGTTGTAACAGTCGCTTCGCCTTTTGTATCCAATAGCTCTATTCTGTGTATACTTAGTGGCTATTCTTCTTGACAATCGTTTGTATCTTTTAGCCCAAATTTCTTTATATACTTATACTTACGTGATCTCAGAAATCTCAGGAAATGTTTAATGAAATAATAATCAATGTAGGTTTTAATATGCACAATTAACTACACAAACATATAACTATGTATAACTAACATGTATTTATTTATTGAAAACTATAATAACTAAATGAGTAATCATTTTTATATGTACTCAATTATAATTAAGTTAAGTACCTACTTAATTAAGTTTTTTGTTGATTGTTTACACGAAAATTTTAATATTAAAACTAAAATCAATTGTATTAAGTATAATACGGATAATCTTAGAATAATAAATCAAAATCTATACTACTTAAATAAATTTAGGAGAAGATGTACTGGGTAATATAATATTTATATACTTACCAGCTTTAAGTATGTAAGTCCTTTTAATACTCACTAATAACTTCAATGATTGATCAGAGAAAAAAAATAGTAAGTACTTATTTTTTCATTTTTTGTAATTACGTCTGTCGGGTCCGATTTCCATCATATTCATGCCAAAATAATGCGAAATTTCGTTGACTGTAGTCCAAGCTAAATAATGAGATTCTCTGAGTCCGGACTTGGGAGTAAGAAGCTCTCACCGTCAAAGGTTCGAAATTATTCTCACCAATAATATGTTACTCATTTAAATACCTAGTTATAAATTTTTTTAAAAGTTTTAATTGATTGGGTAAAAAATTACTAAAAATAGATCTCCATTAAAGGAATCTTAAAAAAAAAAAATATCCGTTCGAGTATCCGCTATTGTGACAAAAAATTCGAACTGGGGTAAATTAAGTAAGCTGAATTTGAGGCTGAATTAAGTAAGCTTATGTAGAAATTCAAAAATTAAAAAATTATTCTATATACTTACTTACTTCTACATAGATCCGTACAATCCGGTTTTGATTTTTTTTTTGTATTCAAATGCTTAGAAATTACTAAATAAGAAACTGAAAAAAAAAGATATGCATATAGGTATGTACCTACTTACTTACTTATATGATTTATATTAAGTATAAATCGGTATAAAGTATCTATAGTTATTTAAAATTTCATGAATTGTCTTTTTTATTTATTATTATTGTTTTCATTAGAAAATAATGTATTTGACGATGTTTTTTCTGTGGTCTGGTTTTAAATTTCAATTTTATTTACATTTTAATTCGAATACTTATGAATAATTAATCATAATAAGTTTTTTAAAGATGGACGAAATTCACGTGAACAAACTAAAAAAACGTAGGTACTTGATTTATAATTTTAAGTACGTAAGTAATTACATTGCAAAATTGAAAGTTATATAAATGTTGAAATCGAAATTTGACACTAAAAAAAGTCACGGCAATAATTGATTTTACCTTTTTGGGCTTAGGTAAGTAGCTTCATAAAATAATGAAAAACGAAATATATGTATGAAGAGCATCCTGATCGAATATCATTAACACAAAATGCATAATTTTGAACTTTCACTTATTTAATCACGAAATAAGTATTTTGAAGTATAGTTATAAAACTTTTTAACTGTTGATCCTCCTTATTAATTTACACGTAATAAACACTACGCTTGGTGGCAAAAATTCCGAAAAATAAATTCATTAAATTAAAGTACGTAAGTATTTATTTATTTTTTTAACATAAAAAAAAAAAAAAGAATTTTGTTTTATAGAATGAGAAAATCATGTATTTATTTGTATGCACAATGCACACCATACATACACTATACGTACTTAGGTACATATTATACGTAATAAAGTATGTACCTCGGTATGTACATATTATTTTTTAACCTAGAAGTAATTTACGAAAGCAAATGAAGAACAAAATGCAGATTGCAAAAATAATTTTTCTGCTCCAATTCTGTCAACAGGAAAAAAAAAATCTTTGGAAGAAACGAAAAAAAAAAAAAAATAAACGTTTTTAATTACTCACGATTTTCAGTTTTTCATTTCCATTAAAACAAATATGTTTGCCAGAGTTTGATGAAAATTTTATAGATATTTACTTTTTCCTATAAATGCATGAGGTTTTATAACTAATATAGGTATTAACGGTATACAAATTTACACTCAAATAAGTAGGTACTTTTGTACATAAATACATGTTAGATTGCACCAAAAATAGTGATGTATAAATTAGAAAAATGAAAAATAAATAAACATGGTGATTTCAAACTAAGAGATACATTGTTGAAAAAATCTAAATAAATCAATAGTGTCTAGTCTAACATATAAGATTTACGAGAAAATATAAGAGTTCTCAGTGATCAATTTTGAGTGAGTAGTTACTTTGTTAAAAACATAAATTCTGAAAATCGAAAAATTGGAATACTTTCATGAGAAAGTTTAGATCATAATAATATTATGGTATTATCCAGCCAGCATTAAGATAATTTATAGATTTAGAATTTTGGTGAAACTAATGTACGTTCTATGCATTGCATATATACTTACTTACTTGTGTAAGTTAAAAAATTAAATATAATGACAAAAATAATACTTGAAATAATAATATAAGGCGTAATTTTTTTTACAAGGATCATTAATTTGATAATTTTATATTGATTGCATATTAAATAAGTAAGTTAGTGCGTCTTAATGTTAATTGTATTGAAAATAGAATTTATTATTGAAATTTATTACTTCTATGTTAATGTTCTTCCTGGAGTAAGTATGGCATTTGCTTTCATAAATTAAACTCAGCAGTTCTTAGTCAGTAAGTATCTCGATTAGTATATTAAACTTAGTTCAGAGTAAGTATTTGAATAAATTTTCATGGTAGTTAAGTATACAATTTTTAACTCTTTTGCAAAATACTGTCACATGATGAGAGAATTTAAATTTAAAAGTTTAAATTTCGGCACGACTCCGATGACTTCAGTGATGCTAAATATTACTCGAGATATTATTCTTATATAACACAAATAAGAAATATATTCGAGATGTAAATTTTTTTTGCAGATTCAGAAATGAAAAATTATTGTTTTCATATCTGTATCTACTTATTTACAAAGTTCTGTCAAAAAATATTAAAAAAAAAGGTTATTAAAACAACAAATATTGTTTGATACGGTTTGTAATAAGCCTTTTATCAAAGCAATTCAAAAAAATAAAAAAAAAAATGATTTTAAAATCATTGAAGCCATTAGTTAATTTAGCTTTGCGTTTATACAATATTGTCATCAAAATTATAAAAGACAGATGTGATCTAAAATATTTTGCGAAATGAATAAGCATTAAAGTTATAAATTAAGTAAAATGAGAATGTTGAATCAAAAATGTGTTTTAAAATTATATAAAAACAAAAAAAAAACATTAGATACCTCGACATTATACAACATCCATATTATGTATATTTGTACATATGTACTTACGTAGTTTAATTTATTTATTTATTTTTTCATTCTAAAAATTCGTGTTTAATGCGAGAACATAATAAAAATATATTTAAGTATACTTATATGAATAATATGAATGAAAGAAATTTTATCGATTTTTCCTTTATCAAGTATTTTAGTGTGTTCCCATTTTAGACATAAAAAAATGTCTACTATTTTTATTATATTCAATGTTTTAATTTTCTTTTTTTTTTCTGTCGAAATAAATATATACAAAAAAACAAAAAAAAAAAAATTCAATAAAAGGCAATTAAGCATATAATTTTTTTTTTTTATTTTGATATTTTATTTTGTACAAAAACCAATAGAAGATAATATAAAATCTCGTTGTTATAAAATGTTTATCATTAAGTAATTAAATTATTCTAAAATTGGGTTGATTGAGGACGCGAGAGTCGCGAGACACAAATTTGATTTTCAGGCTCGTTGTTTTCAGCAAAATAAGTACTTATTTGCTTAATCACCGAGTTACTCACTTCATTTTTTTACCATAGATACTTAGTATACACTCGACTATACATATTAGACTAGAGCATGTATACCGATGTATACCTAGTAGTAGTACAATGTTAAATAGATAAGTACCTACATTCTTTTTTTATATTACACACTGGGATGGGAAATGAACTTTACCTAAATTTGACAGACTTACTTACCTACTTATAATGTCATCATAATATTAGTTAAACAAATTAGGTATACTTACATTTATTTACTTAATTTAGTTTTGTTTAATAATTTATGAATTGTATGTACGCAATAAAATAATATTTACGATTTTATAAAGATTTTTTTTTTTTTGTAAGAAAAGCTGGTTTCTTAAATAAGTACATATACATAAGTGCATTAAGTAATGTAGATTTTTCAATGCTTCCGTTATCAATAAAATATTTGACTGAAAGGGCATTATTATTGAAGTTGATATTAAGTATTTTTTGTTTATTATTACTTATATAGAAACTGACCATTTTCAAAAAAAAAATAAATAAGAAATAAGGGGTTCTAAATACCATTAAATATTAATAAATTTTAATTATAAGTAAACAATTTGAAAATTGACTTTCAAAAGATTATGAAAATAAATTGAAATATTCGTTTCTCCATTTCATCTTTTTTAATATTTTTGATTTTCGATTTCAAAAGAAATGCTTATACCTCGGTTTATACTTATGTTTAGTTACATTTTTAAAGCAATTTATGCAATTAGATTTTGGGCGATATACAATTTTTCAATTATTCAATGTTGTCATTTTTCTTTTAAGTTCAGAATTTAATTGGTTTCAAAAATTTTCTCTTATTGAATTGTAGGTACTTAACTAAGTACTTAAGCATTATACTTTTTCAATATCCAAGTTATAAGTATTAAGTAAGTACTTAACAAGAATTATTCCAGTTATAAGTAATTAGGTACCTAAATTTAAACTTAAATTCCAATTGGGAAATAATTAAATTAATTTGAAGTTTTTTGCCTAGTTTTTTGCAGTTCTAAGCACACTGTCTGCCCAAGAAGTAATCGAGGACGTAATATTTATGTTATTTTCATTTCACACAATAATATTTATATTTTTATTTATCAACCGGCAGGTCTTCTACAAAATTAAAAGAAAATACACTTTTTTTTTTTTGTTGTGAGTAATTCTGACTCATATTTATTTGAGTTAAAAACAATACTGTCGTCCATATTTCCATTAATAAAAAAATGGTAAAAATAGAATGAAATAAAAGTAAAAATGTAATGGAAAAAAAAAAAAGACCATCTGCAAAAATTGAAACAAAAGCAGAAAATATACAAAAATAAAACAGAGTGACATAAAATTTATGTACATATACTTATTTTAATCTATAATACACGAGACACTACATAATACTACTACGTATAAAAAGGAAATTTAACAAGAACAAAAATGTGAAAAATGAAAAGGTTTGCTTGGTACGTGCGAATAATGTTAAAAAAGAAATGAAGCCAAAATAGAATAACATGTAATAATAAATTTCGATTTTTTTTCTTTTTTTTTAGGGAGAAAAATATTGTGCTAATAAGAGAAAAAAAAAAAAAAATTAATTCAAAATAAATTTTTGTGAATACAATTTCCTGAATTTTAAATCTTGTTAATTTATATTGTGTAATACTGTAATACAGCTTAGAGCATAAGTATTTGTATACCTACCTATTAAAAGCATATTATTATTTTTGCCATTAAGTTAGGTATATACTGACGAAGGTGCTGAATAATTCAATTAAGTAAGTTACTACTTACTTAGGTATATTTAAGTGAATTGATAATAGATTGCCTATACTTACTTACTTAAATATTATATCTAAAAATGACTAATAAATAATTTATAATATTTTTAATCATATTAACTAAATGATATTGCATGATTCACGGAGTTAAGCACATAGTAAATAATTGCCACGATAATCAATTCAGGCTAAAAAATTACGATGTCCAAGAAAAAAAAATTTCTGTTTTAGAAAGTAAAACTTAGGAAGATCTTTGTATTTAATATTTAATAAATTCTAAATAATAATACACCTAATTTTTTAACTGATAAATTAAGTATTATTAAGTAGGTATTTCTAGAAAAGTTGTTATTCTGCTTAAAATCTAAAATATTATAAATGACGATGTCATTTTATTATCATAAATTTTATTTGCTTTCTGCATCATTTTTATTATTATTTTTATTATTATTATTATTATTATTTTATGTTCTTTGTTGTTTGACACATTAAGTTTTGTAACTTGTTTTCATTGTTCTTAAGGTATGCTTATTACGTATCCAAGATTTTACAATATTTATAACACTATATATAAGTATTCATTAGAAATTTATAGAACGGAATTAATATATTTTCTTTTCATTTATTTTTTTTATTTATTTTTTTTTTTTCAATATTTCAATGCAACAATGTTTCATCTCTTTGAGTTCAATGACATTTTTATGATTACTTAAATACCTTATATAAGAATTTCAATCAATTTTACATCTAAATAAATATATTTAATCAATAAATGTCAGTGGTACTTAGTTAATTAGACTATAGGTCGATTGTCAACAAATTATTATCAGCCTGTACCCGTGCCTGTACCCGAGCCTGTACCTAATTAGGTAGGTACTTATGTACTTATCTATGTAGTATCCTTATTCAATTGATTTTTACGAGATTGAACACTTCACCTAATACCTAACTACAAGTCCCTAGGTACCTATAATTTTTTTTCCTAAGTAGGTAAGTATATATTATTTTTCTGGGTTTTTCCATAGACTCACCAATTAGTTTTTTTCGAGGTTTTTTTTATTATTTTTTTTTTTGATAACCAATTATTCATAGATTTGGATAAGAATGCTATTAACTGACCACTATATAAAATTAATGATTACTCTGTAGTTAATAGAAACATCCTTAATAGTATTTCGAAGCAAAAATACCAGAAACCATTAGATGTACAGGTTGGAAGTTATGGTTCGGTAAAAACTTCAGTTGGTCGAACTTAAATCGAACTTAAATGATAACTAAATATCTAAAAATTTTTACAACAATAAAAAATATATATTTTTTTTACTCACCACATTTTTGTGATTCTTCTTCCTCATCAAAAATAATCCAAAATTTAGGGAATTTTTATGAAAATTTTTATTCAAATTTATTTTTATTTTTTTAGCTAATTAAGTTATAGGTATATTTAGGTAGGTATTTATTTTTAAAATATATATTTATTTTTTTCTCAAAATGAAATAAATTCACAATAAAATAAGAACTTTATTTTTTTTTGTTTTCCTGTATATAGAAAAAAAAAACTAAAAATTATCAAAAGAAAAATTGTTTTTTTTTTTATTTTATTTTTTTTTTATTAAATAAAGAAAAAACGAAGTCAAAAATTAATGAGAAAATTGAGGGTGTGTTTTTATCCTGTTTTTTTTTTTTTTTTTATGGTGTATTTTTCATCCTTTTTCTGTATTCCTTTTTTGTATTTTTTGTTAAAAAAAAAATTTTCCCAATCCCAAAATTCAAAAAGAAAAAAAAAAAAAAAAATTCAGACTAAAATTTTTACAACTCCCTTGAATTTCTTTTCAGCACAGACGAAAATTTTTAATTAATTAAAATTCATTAAAAATAAAACAAATTTTTATAACAACACAGAGCCCCAGAAATAGTAAGAAAAGCTGAAATTTTAGTCTTAATTTAATTTTTTTTTCAAACAAAATAATAAGGACAAAAAATATTTAAAAAAAAAAATAAAATAAAAATTACATTTAATGATTTAATGTTTTCTTTTGAGCGTCTACGAATTAATTTTTCTAAATTAAATATTTTAGATTTTAACCGAATACCGTTTTTATAATTTTCATTTAACTAAAAAAAAAATTTTATTAAAATTAATTTTGTTTAAAAATTCTTTTTATTTAATTAAAAAAAAAACTTTGAAGGGAAAAAAAGTGAATGTCTTTCCGCGACAAAAATATATTTTTGTTGTAAAAGTGTCAGCTGATTTTTTTTTTTATACAATTTTATTTGATGTTTAAGTTGATTTCTTGGGACAATGCGTCAGACGTAACGAAAAGAAAAAACCAGTCGACTTATTTTTCAATAAATTTTTATTTTTCGTTTATAGCATACCATTTACCGCGCTAAATTATCTCTGGAAAATACAGAAATTAAAAAAAGTGTTGAATTTTTTTTTTAATTTCGGCAGAAAGGAAAATAGAAATAGAATTCAAATTATCATTCACTTTGGACCATGGTAGGTTCACTTAGAGCAAAATTAATTTCAGTTTTCTTAATGTGTTTCACCTTTCAACCACATGCGGCGCTCTTGTTTGTTTACGTTTTGTTTTATTGTCAACCCAGCCGGCTGAGCTTTTTTTCTTATTTATTATTTTTTTTGAAATAAAAGCGTTTGGACGTGTAGGTGATTTATTTTGAGAAAAAATTATAAATATCTGGTAGAAATAAATAAATAAATAAAAAAGTTGAATATATTTGAATTTTAATTGTGGATTTTATTAAAAAAAAACAAAAACAAAAACAAAGTTGGATTTATTGGAATTTAAGTTAATTTAAGATTAATAATAATAATAATAATAATAATAATAAATTTAAGATTATACATTTAATTTATTAATTAATAATTATTGCAATAAAATAAATAGAATTTTAAGTGAAAATGTTAGAACACAATGTGATATGAACTAAAAAAATTAAGAAAATAAAAAATTTGCTATAAAAATAAATTTATCTTTTATTCATAATGTCCTTTTTTCCTGCAAATTTGAATTTTAATAATTTTATTTGAAATATTAGAAATAAATTGCCACCTACAAAAATTTTATTTTTTT